>OY735217.1:54133164-54170664 GCA_963457665.1 Thysanoteuthis rhombus
ATCAGATGCTGCAGCCTTTTAGCGTTCGTTGTTGGATATAGACGTCACGGAATCAGAACTTTTTGAACTTGTCTATTTCGTCACACCATTCAACTTTCTGTCGGTCACAGTTTCGCATATGATCTCTTGGGATCAGTAGCTATACTGCGAATCCTTATTCTTCGAATAATTCGCTAGCCTAATTTTGGATATACATGATTCCAATCGATAGCTCTACTTCACAGCCGATTTTGCGACGGATAACTTCGAAAAAAACGTCCCTACTACCATTCGAAAATATACACTTTTTATGACGTCATAAGATAGGTCGACTTTGCAACGAATGAGCTCGAGAAAAACGTCACGACTATTATTGTAAACTATGCACTTTTTGCAACGTCATAAAAAATGTCCATTGGAGATCAATACAAAGAAGAAAAAAAGATATGAAAAGTTTGTTCAGGAATCTTCATAACTAGCCAGTTTTGTTTCGATCGGACCAACGAGCTATAAGTCAAAGACGATTCGCTTATATGTGGCTTATACACTCAATTTTGTTATTTCAAACTGGGTTTATCTAACGAATTAGATTAAGAGGAAAAGTGCAGATGACCAATTTCATTTCATATCACCAAATCATATTATTTCGTCGCTGACTGGTAGCTCACGCTTTGCGGTCCGGTACTGGTGTGTGACCCAATGGTTGGCAACCAGTGTTTTTACAACATACACATTACGTTCCATTTACTCCGATTCTTATCTTTGAATTGAGTAAGCTTTCTGCCAACGGGCCGGGTAATCTATGTTATGGGATAACCTCTGGTCAATGTTTAACTTTATTAGAAATCACAAGCCAAAACCAAATTTCTTTATTATTTTTTAAGTTGGACTGGCTTGCTGGACCAAGGGTGCTAGATGGCTGAAAATTTTAACATTTTCTCCTTCTTATGTCTAGAATATTTGTACTATTTTCCAAACACCCTCTTTCTAAATAGGTTTGTTGGATGGGGTTTAAATTTACAATGCAATTTGTTTATTCATATTTGATCTCTTAGTTTTGCTTGGAAATTTAGCCTTTTTTATTGGTCATCGGTGAGACTTATTCATTGACCACCTTTCTCCCATTTTCTAATTGATGTAGAGAATTAAGACAAAATACGATGGTCAGGTGACGGTTTCTATTGAGTGACTAAGCAGATCTCTCTCATATTTGTTGTTTTGACCACTGTGATCACCGTCTCTAAAGTATCTGTTAGCCTTTCAATATCAAGAAACTGATTAACTGAAATCTTTGGTCTTCAGCATCATCATCTGCCCTCTAACATTTGTTATTGGACGTACACCTTCCACCAAATTTCCCAGACCTCTCTATTGTGGTCGTCACGATGCAAGTAATTTTTGTATTTGTCCATTTCGTCACGCCATCGTTTTTTCTTTTTTTTTTTTTTTTGGCACAATTTTGCACATGATCTCTGGGGATTCAAGTTGCGAGGCGTGATGTCTGTCATTCTAGCTACAAGACTAGCCTATGGCCTTCTGAGTTTTCTGATTCAATTGCTGTATTCAGTGATAGCTCCAGCTCTTGTTTTTCTTCTAGTATACTCTGCTGTCTTGTGATACCTCTCTTGGTATTGCTGAGCATGGTTCTCTCCTGTGCACGTTGCATGGTTTTCAGTTTGAAGCTCAATCTTGGCAGTATATTTTATGTTTCAGTCCCATAGGTGACTATCGGGGTGATGCATTTTTTTCAGGGGTAATAATATCTGGTGTAAAGAATTTATACTTGTATCGTACAAGCAACTTGAATCAATATTCCTCAAATCTACTCTGTTTTTCAGCATACACATCCTATCCTATTTACTCTGATTCTCATTTTTGACCGAATGGTGGCTTCTGTCAACTGGTAAGATAATCTATGTTTCGGGGTTACTATCTGTAGATGTTTAACTTTATCTGTTTGAGGTTGGTTCCTAATTGACACAGAATCTCTTCTTCCATTTTTGATCAACGGGAGAAATTTCGGTTTCTCCTTGTCAGCAAATCGAGACCGGAATTGTTCATGATCAGACAGCCGGTAGGCATTGTAGATGAGTCCCGTCTCTATTCAAACTCACATGAGTATCTCACCCATCGCTTCTGCGAAATACAGGGTGTCCCAAAAGTATTTTGTTCATCTGCTCACCTAATGGCCAGCGTTTTCTTGGTTTCTCAGTATCTAAACATGGTTCACTGATAAGAAATATCTCCTACTCGCTATTTGAAGCAATGGACTCTTCCACTGAAATGTGTTTTTTTTTAGTTTTCTTTTCTAAAAATTATCAAATAATAAAAACCAATGTAGTTAATCCTCTCTTTTCGAATGATCTCTTTACGTCACTTATTCGTAGAAGAACTAAGAGCAAAAGTAGCATTCTGCTACTGTTTTACATAGAACAAGTGTAGAAGCAGAGTGTACCCTTCTTTTCCATCTTCTATACGCCAGTGTTCATTTTCTTCCGACCACCAAGACCTTTGATAAGTCAGTCTGACATATTATCCTATTTTTGGTTCGGTACACTCAAAAAATGTTCTCATAAGAATTAATGGCAATTGCTTCTATGCTTTACGCTATTTCGTCTTACAAAATGCTTTCATAGGAATATTCTACATTCGGATTGCAGGGGAAACCTGTTTATATGATTTATTGTTACGGGGATGATTAGTCTGTTTTATCGACACTAGAAATACTCGTCGGGAATGACGGGGTTAATTATCTATGGATCGGCACAATGAAGCATTAAGCTATTTTATTGCGTAATTCATCTTTGATAATTCAAGTCATTTTCCTTTTTTTAAGTCTCAATTCATTTCCAACTATTTTAATGTGTGATCATCAATTATGAAGTCTTGAGAGTTTTTATGACGTAATCTCTATAGTTATGTCATAATAGTACCGCGAATCAACCAATGAAATCATCCCACTTGAGTAAAAACAGACAGAAAAACAAACAAACAAATAAGCAAAAGAAGCATATAAGCTCATTATATGGTTAGATTATTGAACACATCAGCATCAGCCTTTTAATATACGTCTTTAAACATAGAACTTCCTCAAGATTCACCAGATCGCTCTATCGTAGATATTATGGGGCCAGTACTTTCTGAACTGATCTGGTTCTTCACGCCATCTTATATTTTTTTTTGCCCTAGTTTCGCAGGTGATTCCTGGGAATCCACGTTGTGAGACTTGGAGCCCAGCGATTGTATGATATTCTCAGAATTTGACCAGCCCATTGTCATTCAAGTTTTCTTATGGATTGTATGATATATCGGATAACTGTCTTTCTTCTTATATGCTGTGCTGTCTTGTGATATCTCTTAGTGAGGTTTAGCATGATTCAGTCTTTTGATTATGTTCCCAGTTTTAGCTCCATAGGCAACTGTCAGGATGATGTATTGGTTGTATACCCTTCTTTTTAGAACTAGCGGAATTTTCTTGTTTTTAAAGGTTGGCCTTACTCAACCGTTAGTTTGCCAACCTTTGCTTGATTTCTTTTCTGAGGATTCCATGAAGATTTGTTGTCTGAGGCAGATCTTGAGGTTCATTTTCTCTGGGTCTGCGTCTTCTATTTTGATCGTTGTGTTTTTATCTTCAACATATTCGTTGTACATGACATTCGTTTTACTGAGGTTCATGTGGAGGCCAACTGTATTGCTTTCCTGTTAAAATATACATTCTAACATGTTGTTTCCCAAACAAACAAAAAAAGATAAGAAAATGTAGAAATAGTACACACAATTCCATAAGAAATTCATGTGTTCTTTAGAACTAAATTGCTTAGAATTCATTTCAGGTGGTTTTTGAACTTTTTGAATTTTTGTCGAGCTCTTTGTGCAAACCTGGAGTTGACTTTTTTTTCTACCATAACAAAAACAAGACCAACCAGTACAATACTCACCTAATCTAGGGAAGTAAAGATTCATATGACCATGATCTATAACAACGACTAACTGATTGGTCGGCTGGTGTCTTACCGATTGAGCTCTACATATGAGACTTGCATATCGACAATATTTATCTTACATACACGCAAGGGCTTACTGCATTTTATTTAATATATATATATATGTATATATATATATATATATATATATATATATATATATATATATATATGTGTGTGTATATATATATATATACATACATATATATATATATATATGTATGTATATACACATATATATATATATATATATATATATATATACATATATATTTTTCAGTCGGAATAAGATTATAGATGTTTGACTCATTATCAGTCAGGCTTGTCATCTTCATTTTCTAACATATTTTGACGATGAAAATAAACATAGTTACTAGCAATATAAAATACAGTAAGCGTCATCAGATGAGGGAAAATGTTTATTAGGAAATTCCGTAAAAACAGGCCCTAGAGACGGGTATATTTGAGACTGGAACACTTCAAATTATGTTGAGTAAAATGGCTGATCGCTATAGGATCAGTAGAGACTCTAAAGGTTTGCATTTGAGGTATAATGATTGAACATGAATCTGCATTCTTTGGGGACGTTGATAAAAATATACTTATTTTTGTTTATGTATTTTGTATGAAAATAATAATGTATCCACAGACAGCTATTTCGTTGTATTATAACTGATCAGTGTGGCTACAGACTATCCAATATCCCATCCAGTACCACGAGGTAGGATCGGGACATCCACTTCAGACCCAGAGGCTGGCATTTTACCCCTGACCTACACAGAACTGAACGGTCAGTAGGACCGAATTTGAGCGATATATTTATTTACGTGCTATTCTTCATCCACTAAAATGCTCCATGCCAGAGTTGGAAGAGAATTGCTTAGAATGGACGAATTGTCCTACCTAAAGAGTGCTCAACCCCAAGGAAGGGAGTGTTGATCATAACAATGATTAATAATTGTGTGATCCACAGACAGCTATCTATCTATCTATCCATCTATCTATCTATCTATCTATCTATCTATCTATCTATCTATATATATATATATATATATATATATATATATATATATATATGAGAATCGGCTTTTGTTGTTTTCATGGTCACAATAACAAAACCTATTGCCAGTTTTTAGGGAATACATTAGGCACAGAATGTTAATATTCACCTGGTAAATTTCCGTGTGAATTTTACTTATACATAAATACCAAATTACAAATCAGTAATTCAATATCCGATGTGTGATAAGTCTATCCCATAAAAAGCTCGATACGTGGAGTCAGAGCGGAGATTAAAATATGACGAATTTTTTTTTTAAATTTTGTTTCCTCCTTGTTTGGGCTGCTTCAGGCGAATGATTCGATTTATTTGGATTCCTGTCAAAGACGTTATTGGGGCTGAGTCTATTTTTCTGACTGAAAAACCTTCTTCTTATTCTCCTCATGTTTTCTTTTTTTATTTTCCTTGTTTAGTTGTTGATCTATGTTTGTATTTTTTACTATCGATAAGGCATGTAGGTTTCATGCCAGTTCTTATAAATTTCTTGGGATGTTTCAGAAACGTTCTTTCTTAATGTGTTGTCAATCCATTAACTGTTTGTGGTATTTTTTTCTTCTCAGGAAGTATTTTCTTTTATCTGCCCCCTGGGTTAGGGTTCAGGTCTATATAACTTTAGCTGTTTATGCTCAATTATTCCTCACCCCCATAACGTCTTAAATAGGGATCCAAACAAATCGAATCATTGATCAGAATAAGCCAAAAACAGGGCAGAAACGTGCTGTGCCGCAAATCCATTATTTCATTATAATACATATATATATATGTATATATATATATATATATGTGTGTGTGTGTGTGTGTGTGTGTGTGTATGTAATTCTATGTGTATGTACATATAATCGTCTAAATTCCTACTATTTCTCAAAATAGATGGCTACTCCTGGGACATCTAATATAATGGAAAACTGGACGAATAGAATAGCACTCATATAGACAAGTATTGATGGTCAGTCAATAGAAACCATCAGGTGACAAAGGTATTCTGGCAGTATACCGTGTTGGGGATGATCAATTTCAAATTTGGGAAGAGGCGATGATCATGCTGTTTTGTAGGCCAGCGATCACTTGGAAAAAAACAAATTTTTTTAAGAAACAAACAAACGTAAATGTAGGTTGACACAAACTGGGAGCTCAACCTGGCATAAATCAACATTTACCCCCCACCCCTATAAAAGTTATTTAAGGGGGGTTAAAGAAAAAACAACGGTTTCTCTGGAGACAATAAGGAGTAAACGTCCACAATTTCAGCCCTTGAGCTCCATTTAGGCTGCCAGTACGCATTGTAGATACAGATACACAAATATATTCCTTCTTACATAATCATTGTCAAAATATGTCTGAAAATGACGATGACATGCCTGTCAGCTGCAGGGTCGAACGTAATTTATATTTCGATTCCGATTGATATAATGGATAAAAATCATGTTTTTTGCAAATGATATTATCAAAATTCAATAAAACATCACTTATCCGTAAGATAGATCTCGTAGATGTACAAGTATCTCAGGTTCAGCTCAGTCGATAAAACACCAGCCAACCAATCGACTCAGAAACTCAAGGAACTCATGTTGACTTCATCCAATAGTAAGATAGATAGATAAATAGATAGAGATATTGATCGATTGATATGAAAGAACTGTGATATATATAAACAGACTTAGATTTGATGGATATAACAAAAAAAGTAAAGTAAAAATTCATAATAAAGAGTGAAAGTCTATTCTTCTTATACATCTAAACAGATTCTCCGTTGTTGAGTACTAAAAGTACTATTTAGTACTCTTAGTACAAAATGAAAGGACACATCTCCAAATAAGCCAAGTAGAGCACAACTTTTGACGAACCCTATATGACTCACTTCAGTCAATGAAATGTCTGCACCCTGCCATCAATCCTTTTTAATGACAGTGTAAATGATTCAACTCCAGCACCGCCTATTTTGCAACAGGCACAGAAGGACAACGATACTAGGCTCTGTTAAATTAGTATGGAGGATAATGATCGATAGCTGCAGGCGTATTCTCCCCACTCCTAGTCTGGAGAAACACATTTACTCTTCATTGTTATTTTGTCGTTAAAGGCACTCATAGTAACTTGCCCATTGAAACTATTACTTTTGATTGATTGTTGAGGATCTGTTTCCTTGTAGGCGGACGTTGTAAATCTTATAACTACTTCTCTCCTGGGTTAGCCAAACTACAGTGAATACTTTGCTCAAAAGGCTGCAAATTGATTACGGTAGGACTGAAGCAGGCCAGATTAGTGAAGGATCAGGGAATCAAAATAAACTGCTTACGAAACGAGAACTTCGTTGCACGTAGCAAAAGTTTGACACAAGGTCAGATTCGTTGAAGAACGAAGCCTCAAAAAGAGTGGCTCAAGAGATTCAACCATTCTTGGACATTGCAAGCTTAGATAAGGTTTTTGTTGGACATTTTGAAACATTGACACAAGGCCAGGTCCGTATATCATTCACTGGAGATCAATTTCCAGAGCAAAGGTTTGGAAGCGGTGAACACAATGTTGTGAACTCCTTCTGTTTACATTATCCGGACATATTTGTCGGTTGAATCTAATGTGGCCAGGGCTCGCAAAACCCAATAAAACAAAAAATATTTACCCGAACAAATAGAACAGTCTGTGTTTGCACTTGGACAACATAAGTTAATAAAGTTAATATCTGTGCATCTTCTTTAGCTGGAATAGGTTTGTTTTGAAGCCCGAATGTCGACGTCAGTGAGAATGTTGCAGGAGGAAGGGGATATGGTTGCCATGACAGCATGGAGAGTATGTGTGCCAAGTATATTGTGGAAAGTGAGTAAAGAAGACGTATACAAACATTTTTATGAACAAATGAAACGTAGATTTGATGCATAGACATTTATGACGATACAAGGGTGAAAAAGGGAAGAAGACGTTGATACAATCAATCATCTAGAGAAAAGAAGAGGTTTGTTTAGAGATTTATTTCTATGCATAAAAATGAAATATAAGAAAGAATGAATAGTTAAGGAACGCATGAGAAAACTTTCTAAAGTCGTTTGGTTTATCAATCGAAGAGAGCCTGATTAGTTGCACCTATTATAATGAGGGTGTGTTTGACCTGGCTAGATTATTAGAAGGCATTCAGTTCTGTTTAGGTGCAAGAAGGAGCTAAAAATGCGAAATAATTAGTGCAGTGTTTGCGTTGTCAGCAAAAAGTCAAGTAGAATGGTTGCTGTGTTTTCCTTATTAGCTATAAAGCTCCTGCGATTTCTCACATTGAGGGAGACTAATGACAAAAGATGATATATGTATTCAAAGAATAAAAACTATGCCGACCGCCAGACTAGAAAGAAGGAAAGGTAGAAAGTTCCCGGTTTTGAAGCCGTGGTCAATGAGCGAGTGGACGCGTGTGTTCAGAGCTTTTATAAGGGTTCATTTTGGATATTTAGCTGAAAGTGTGGTTTGTACTTAATTTTAACTAAAATTAAATGTTTTAGACAATGAATCGTGTGAAAAATCTTATAAAAACCATAGCAACGCTTTATGGAATAGAGGGAAATGCGTTTAAAAAGCCAACGATCTGAAGTTTCTTAATGTATTTACCGGTGAGAGAAACAGTCAAATCCTCTCGTATTTAGCCCCAAAATTTCACTCTTTAAATATTGACTTTATCTTGCTGCTAACTGGCTCTGACCACTGATTTTGACGTACCGTTCCTTGATTGGTCCACACTTCGGTGATTTAGCTCTACAATTGACTAACCGGGGTGCAAAACACAAATCCCTATTCCCCGAGGGATTTCCGAACGAGGCAGTTAGTCGAGTTCTACTTTTCATTTCCCGAAACAAGTGATCGTCTAACGATAGGCACAACTTGAACGTAGGAAATCAGCTATTGGAGAACGAACTCTTGAGCCTGCAAAACTAACACGACCAGATTTACTTCATGGTAATTGGTCAAACAGATTTTTGTTTGAAGGAAAACACTTTGTCAAGAAACCACGTTGAATGGATACAAAGTAATGTAAGTGAATATTATAGTTGTTGGCTAACTGACTAACCATCGATCAACGACAATGCATTTACTGGACTAAATCCACAGTCGTTGAAAATCCATTGATCAACGTACGTACTGACAATTGCTTGCGAGACTGGCAAGCTGACCATCGATCAGCAGCAAGGATCTAAGATAACCTTTAAACTGGAATCAATGTGTCGCAATTCAAAGAAAATCTAATTAGATATGGCTCAAGTGGAATCAATTTTTTGCAAATTCAAAAACCATAAACACACAAACGTAAAAGAAAATCGCATAGACCACGCTCAAACACATCCACTCTCTGTCTCTTTTTCTCTATCCTTCTCATAGACGCACGAACATCCACACATATGGATGTGTGAGTATAGCGTTAAAGAGTTTATATATAAGGTAACAGTACTACATAGTGTTTGATAGTAGTATTTAATAAAAGAATTATGATATATATATATATATATGTGTGTGTGTATATATATATATATATATATATATATATATACACATGTATATATATGTGTGTGTGTGTATATATATATATATACATATATATATATATATATATGATTGTGTGTATTTCAAGTTCTTCACTAAATCAACTTGACATTTAATGCTTAATGTATCGAGTTCTCTCTGAAATAAACCCATCACGCGTCAGATAATATGATATATCATATTATATTATATTCCTGATTTGCATATATATATATATATATATATATATATATATATATATATATATATATATATATATATGTATATGTATATGGATTTTGTTATATTATCCAGAAACTTATTTGAAATTATCTCCTATTGTTACATAGTAAATGAATTACTCAGCCTAGACAACATAGAAAAAAGAATTAAAGAAAATGGGACTGCTTTAATTTTTTATTATATTTAAATTGTCAATGCTGAGGAATACATTAACTTTGTAACGACGTGAGATCTTTCAAAATGAGTTTCCATACATTGTAATCATTCTATATGATATAATCATTCTGCCGGATCACATAGATATTTTTAAATTCTTAGATTGTTATATATATATATATATATGTGTGTGTGTGTGTGTGGTTGTGTGTGTGTGTGTGCGTGTATAAATATGCATATACATATATAAATTCTCGGACTATATATAAACGTGTGAGTACGTGTGTGAATGGATGGTTGTTGGTACATCAGTAATTCCAGAGTTTCGTCAGGAGAATCCTATTATTTTCCACAACCAATATTCATTCTCCACCATAATATCCTCCCCTGTCAACGTACGCACTTAATTCACCGGTGAATATTAATCCCAAAGATTGGATAATCCAGATTGAATACTTCAGGACAGTTTTCAGCTTATAATCACGCATCAGGACACGGACTGCTGCACCCTCGTACTAGTCTGTCATTTTCGTTCAGGGAAACATCTAAATTTAGATAGTGGAAAAAAAACTGCGTTTTCGTTTCAGCAAAAGTCTCTGGTGGCCATTATTTCTTCCTCAAAATATGATATCAATAGTCGTGGGAGTTAACTTTGTTCTTTTTCTTGTCTATCGATAAGTTTTTAAGACAGATGCAAGTGCAATTCTTGGGTGCATCGATGCGGAGAATGTGGAATTTCAAAGTCTAAGATGAAAGGGAAAATATTGGCATTTACGCAAAAGGAAAACAGCAGCCTCTTTCATTTTGAAGTGAAATTCACTTTTCGAGAGTCAATATCGGTCATACGTAATGAACTACGTTGTATCTGAGCAACACAATGAACAAATCTAAAAGCATATTGACATAGACTGCTGCAGTCACACATAAGTATGCAAGAGCATGTATATATATATATATATATATATATGCATATATATATATATATATATATATATATATATATATTGATAGTAATTGATACCCTTGAGAAAGGTATATTTCTATTAAATGTTTTTAAAAAAATATTGAACTCACTTCGGTAGAAAAGCACATTGTTCCAGATGGAAATTACAAATTGTTTTTATCGACAAAATTATTGGTAGATAATTAGAAAAGTGTGTTATTACAACCAGGAAACAGAAAAGTCAAACATATATATATATATATATATATATATATATATATATATATATATATATATATATGTGCATGTGTGTGTGTGTATATATATATATATATATATATATATATATATATTCATATACATATATATATATATATATATATATATATATATATGTATATATATGAGTGTGTGTGTGTGTGTGTGTGTTTTTGTTCATACGCATTTGTTGCATATTTCAAGAAACATAGGAGCATCCATTTACTGACATAAATAATGACATCATACGTATAATATATATGAGTATACATATATATATATATATATATGTATGTATATATATATATATGTGTGTGTGTGTGTGTGTATGTGTGTGTGTGTGTGTGTGGGTGTGTATGTGCGTATATTGATATATATATTTATGTATACAAGTACGTGTCTTTGTATGCGTATATTTCTTTATGTACAAGTATGTGTATGTATCTGTGAATGTACATATATGTTTTATATGCATATATATATATATGTATGTATATACATGCATATATATATATATACATATGTGTATATATATATATATATATGTATATATATATATATATATATATATATATATATATATATATATATATATATATATATATATATATATTCGATACCTGCTGCAGCCTCATTAATAACGGGAGATTATTTCAAATAGAGTTTCAGAACAATATAACGCAATTCATGATCATTGTGTCGGATCATTTGCCCATTTCTGAATAACATGTTTTAGTATATACATATATATATGTATATGAGAGAGAGAGAGACAAAGAGAGAGAGAGAGACAAAGAGAGAGAGATAGTGTGTGAAATTGAGAGAGGCAATATATTGTAATATAGATTTATCCCCCTCAATTTCATACGAGAAGCATTTGTTCGAATATTTTTGAATTTGATCTCTGTTGTTTTCATCGTAACTACCAGATCACCATTCCTGGACAGTAGTCAGTTGTCAGCGTTGAATGGACGTAAAGAATAAGCTTCCGACAGGATTGGAAAGCGCATCGATTATGTATAAGGCCTACCTTTCCGTTGCAACGATGAGGCCACGTGAATGATTACTCAAATTCAGTCATCCACCCTCCCTGTGCCCTAAAAACCTGGTTATGCCTTCATCTTCTTTGTTTCCATTTCACGTTCGTTGTATTAGTTGTAATATTGCCGATTTTCATAGATGAAGCGTTGTCCATTACGATTATTATTATTTCTATTATTATCATCATGATTATTATTATTATCATCATTATTATTATCATTGTTATCATTATTATTATCATTATCATTATTATTATCATTATTATTACTATTATCATTATTGTTATCATTATTATTATCATTATTATTATCATTTTTATTATTATCATTATTATTATCATGATTATTTTTCTTATTATTATTATCATTATCATTATCATTAATAATATTATCATTATTATTATTATTAGCATTATCATTATTATTATCATTATTATAATTATTATAATTGTCGTTATCATTATTCTTATCATTATTATCATTAGCATTATCATTATTATTATCAACATTATGCTGTTTACTGACCATGCAATGACGATCTGAGACCTCCTATTAAAAGTAAAAGAAATTAAGTTGAGAAAAAGATTAGTGACAAACGTATTGAACAAGATGTTTGCAGAAGGTAGTGTACAGAGAACAGTAGCAACAGATAGAATTGAATAAATAAATCAATGTAAAATTTAACATTGAGATAAATAGATAGATGGATTGATAGATCAATGAATAAGTGGATGAATCAATAGATAGACGGATAGATAAATAGATAGATAGGTGGACAGATGAAAAGATAGATGGATAGATAAATAGATGGATAGGTGGACGGATGAAAAGATAAATGGATAGATAGATGTATGAATAGATGGAAGCTGTCTCCAATAAGGTTTGAACTCACTCCCCATGTCTTAGGAGCCAGACACACTTGATATTTATTGAGAATGCATTTGTATGGCGTGTTTGAAAATTATGACTAAATTCCTTCCTACTGAATAGCTGGAACATCATAGATAAACGCATTAGCGTTACTGTTTGACTGATATTTCGTTTTATTTCTGTTGTTTTACGTTCTACGCCCATTTATTAATCAGCGTGTATCCGAAATTAAAAAGTAAACTCCGACGAGATACAAACAAGATTATTGTTCCACCATTGAACAGCCGAATATGCTATTTCACCAAGTATGTTATCATTAAATTATATAAAAGGTTTGAGATGTTTGTTTAATACATCGTACCGTCGATATCACAGCTTAAATAAACAGCCAGATAATAACATACTATTGTACTTCTTGACACAAGATGGTGTTTGTTAGTACGTATATCTCGTGAGTTTCGAGAAGCGCTATGCTCATGGGGAACTCTACCCTTCTGTATAGACATTAGTCCACGCTAATAAGCCTGCATAGTGATATTATTATCAATTCACGAGAAAGTGTTAATCTTGGGAGGAATGGAGCTTGAAAGCATCTTTTAGATTGCAAAGATTCAAAGAAATGAAAGCGAGATGACCCAAGATGGAGACCAAATCACTTTGATAAGGCAGACGACATCCCGCTGAGTCTTAGACTCCATCTTCTGTGTAGTGAATCATATTCTTAGATCTTCCCTGCTTTTAATTCCACCCTCACTCAATAAAAGCATAAAAGAATCAACATTGCACGATAATGTGCAGCAGCTGTTGATTATATATATATATATATATATATATATATATATATATATTTATATATATATATTTATATATATATATATATATTTATATATATATTTATATATATATATATATATAATTATGAAAAAATGGTAAATGTAATCTCTCATAATAATTATAACTGCGTTATTTTCCTCAGAAACTCTTTTTGAACAAATATCCCGTTTTTTTAACGGTGAATATGCCTTCTGGCCAAGACAGTGTGATTAGAATAAATAATCAAAAAAATGGGCCGCTGCAGGGTAATTTTTCCATGATTAGATTCTCCAAAATTTTGTGTGACATTTCACATGTATAAAATCATCAACTAAGATTGATAGTTTTTGCTGATTCAACTCTTTTGTTTTCCTTGTTTGCACATAAGTTGTTTTTTTTTCTGAATGAATGTCTCAAAAGTTTATACTGAAGTTCTTCGATCGCTTTCGACCCTTGTTGGTCATTTTCCGAAAGTATTCCAATTTTTTTTCTTTTAAACGCTCGACAAACTACTCCCAACATAGTTCCCTACATCTGTTCCGAAGTAATTCCTTTTCTGATGTTAGTGTGGCACAAGATTGCTCAGCAAAACGATTCCGGCACTGAACCACTTTTGAACCGTTCGAATAGTCATAGTAACCTTCCTGTGAACCATGTATTTATTCGAGCATTCAAGTTGCACTTTTTACCTTTCTTAAAATGCAAAAGCATAATATGCTGAAAATGTAACTAGTTCTCATCAATATTCAATGATGGAACCAATTATTACAGATAATCCAATTCTGACCTTTACAAAAGTTGCACGCTGATATTTTAATCGTCGTAAAAACAATCTTGAATAAAGTTGGCGAACTTAACCTTTATAGTACCAGGGACAGCAGAACGAGAATTTTGATGAACCCCATACTAAAGAAAATTCTGTTGGATATTGTAATATACACAGATACCTTCTTCCTAACCAGCAGCCAAGAAGTAGTCGTCGTACAAAATTAAAAATGACCAATCGGTAAATGGTACCGTTCTTACACACTATGACATGAAATTAGAAGACCGTGAAAACACGATAAATTATCTCAATCTTTAAGTAACTATGGAAAACAAATTTAATGACTGCACTCAAACAATAAATCTAAACAGCTTGCAACGGTCCAGTCATTTATTGCAAAAGGAACTAGGAATGGGTGGAAAATTGAAAAAGAATTAATTTTTTCGACGATAGCAATATTTTAATCAGCAAGGATACCAATGATAATAGTGGAGCCATGACGATACTTACTGTCGCTTGACCCCATCAAAAGCCACCAAATACAACTGGTGTAACAAACGTGTTGAATGTAGTTCGATTGATCAGCAACATAAAACTTCATTACGCAGTAAAGAAGGTACCCAGGTTTGAGTCCTGGACAAGGCACCGAATTGGGCATCTAATGGTTTTGTGTTGTCACGCCCAACAATTATTTTGGTGCTGTGACCAGGATTTGAATTTTAGTTACCACGGCCATACTGGTGGGAAAATGAATCAAACGACATTATTTTGATATGATTATCAGGAGATTTTCTCTCTTCCAAAATTTGCTGTGGTGTCAGTTTCGATATCATTATTACTTCAGTTTTAGTAGTACTAGTTCTGCTCACAGGGAAACACTGTCAATAGAAACAATATTTTTGAATAACTGCACAAACGAAAATAGCAATATGCATTTCGCCTAGAGTAAAATTGCTGGTGCAATGACGTCATTTCCGTCATTGCACGTTGCATAATGGGAACTACCTTTGAAAACAACAACCTCCGGATAAATTCTATCTGAAATTTCATGAAATCTGTTTATTTCGCTTTTCTTTTCTTTGTTTTTCTTCGCTTCTTCTTTAATGATTTGAGAAAAAAACATGAGTGTTATTAGAAGCATTTGACTTCGAGCAATCAAAATACATCAGTGACACATTGTGATGGACCCGAACATTGATATCATATCGATTTTGTCTCGAAGCAATTCGATTATTTTTCATGAACTTCCCTTTCTTTCTTGCTTGCTCGTTTTCTAATTTCTCTTTCTTGTTTCTCATCTTTCTTCCTTATATCAACTTTCTTTTTTCTTTTCTTGCTTTCTCCTCTGATTCTTGCTTCCATTCTTTAATTATATCTTTCTCCTTTCGTTGTCCCGCTCTCTCTCTCTCTCTCTCTCTCTCTCTCTCTCTCTCTCTCTATATATATATATATATATATATATATATATATATATATATATATGTCACTTTTTCTTTGTGTTCTTCATTATTGATCGCCTTCTCTTTTTTCCACTTTTCTTTCTGTCTCTTTCCTTGTTCCCTGCTTTTTTCTTTCTTGATATTCTACATGTTTTTTTCTCTTTATAATTCCCTAACCTCTTTCTTCTCCCTTTTCCCTTTTTTATCATTCATTTTTGTATTATTATTTCAAATTTTTTTTCATTATTTTATTGAATTTTCTCAAACCTTTTCACAACTTCTTTCTTCATCGATTTCATGTTTTTTCTCCTACATTCCATTTTCTTTCTTTCTTTCTTTCTTTCTTTCTTTCTTTCTTTCTTTCTCTCTTTTTTTCGCGTATTTAATCCATGGTGTTTTCCTCTCATTACTCCAAACTTCGTCTTCTTTTATCTTCTGTCTTCACTTCTCCTCTTTTTTCTTTCCTATTTTCTCTTCTTTTCTTCGCTTCATTTCATTTTTCATCTCATCATTTTTGTTTTCCCTCCTTACAGTTTTCATTCTTTTTTAGAAAAATAATTTTTCCATGTTCTCTTTCTTCTCTCTTTGTTCCAATTGACTTTGTTCTCTCTCTTTCCCTTCAAAAATACCATCTTTCACTCTCTGTTTTTTCTTTTTCGTTTTTTCTTTTTCTCCTTATGCTTTTAATGTGTTTCTTATTTTCTCCTTCTTCAATTTCAATCGTCCAGCCTCCTAACCCCGGTTCTTTCTTTCTTTTTTCTTTCTCCTATTATATTTTCTTCGGTATCTTTCTAGTTGCCATGACAATCGTTTCCTTCTTATTGTTTTTCGATTTCCATCTGTTCAGAATGAGTCAACCGAAACTGTCTTCAAAACTTTCGAAATAAGTTTTCTCAGTTTTTACGTTCATCTTGCTGGCTGGCGGGCTGGCTGGCTATGTACTGCACGTTAAAGCCACATCAAGGGCTAAAACTTCAAATATTCATTCCTAATCATGATGAGAAAAAACGATTGTTTTTTTTTCAAGACGCCCCCCATCATTCTACTTTATTAGTTGGGTTTCGACTTGCAACGTGCATTTCTTCTAAACTGGTCTTTTAGCTTCTGTTTGGCAGCATTCACAGTTGTTCTTCAAACATTCTTAGTGATCGCTGCCCGACTAAAGGCAAGATAAGTAACTTTTTCAATGATCAGACTTCTTTTTCAATTGTTTAATTGATCACCCCCAACATGCTACCGAAAGACGTTGGTCATTCGACGGTTTCTATTAGTGATTAACCACACCTGTATGCTTTAACTTTGTTGTTCTTCTTTCCTTCTTCCTACAAGCCACGTTCACTTCTTTTCACTTTTTTCCAATTCATTCTTTAAGAGTTTAAATTCAGTCTTTTTTTTTCTTTTTCTTTTTTTCTTTCATTTTTTCTTCCTTCTGACATAACCTTTTTCCTTTTTGTCAATTTGCTTCAACATCCTCTTTCCATCTTTCACCCTTTTTATAAAGAGGGGAGACTTTTTGAATCATTATTTCTATTTCCTTTTCTCTTTTCTCTCCTCGTCTTTTTGGCCTAGTTTCCTTCCATTCCTCAAGCTCCCTTTCCTTTCCCACTTCCTTCCTCCTCCTCCTCCTCCTTCTCAAATCATATCTTCTTTCTTTTTCTTTCACGGCCACTTTCATGTTTGCATTTCGTCATTTCTAATTCCAACTTTTCCATCTCTTTTTTTTTCCCCTTTAAATTTCATTCACATCTTCCCCAGTGGGGAAATATTGACACTAATTTTCTCCAATTAGTTTCCAGAAAAGAAAAAAAAGTCATATAAAGAGCAAATGCAAACTATGAAATAAAAAAATGCGTTCGCGCACGTACATGTATATTCCTCTAAAACCTGTACATTTATTATTTTAAAAACTGCCATCTAACATTCCTAATGATCATTTTATGCAATTAAACTCATAATTAACCCAGGGCAACCGTTAACACCTGATAAAAATAAATAATATATTGTAATAATCCAAACTATTTTTATGTTGTTCTAGTTTTTTCTTCATATATAATTCTAAGCAAAGTCTCTCTCTCTCTCACACTCCCCCTCTCTCTCTCTCTATTTCTCTCTCTCTCTTTCTCTCTCTCTCTCTCAGAACGTACGTGATGCCCATCACAAAATATAATTAAGGTGTTTTTTTCTTCTTTTCCTTAATGTCAAGGATCCGTTTTAATTTTTATAAGTCAGGAAAGGGTGGGGGTTAACGAGGGACAGGGAATGCTACACGTCTCTCCAGGTATGTACAAGTGATGATGGAATTGATGAACTTGCTTCAGTGGAAGGATCCATTGCTTCAAATAGAAAGTAACAGAATATTTTATTAACACGAGTGTTACCTTGAAATGGGAGAGTCCATTATCATGGACAGAGAAATAAGAAAGTAAGAAAGGATCATACAGCTCAATATATATATATATATATATATATATTCTTCCATTCAGCAGGAGGCCTCCAAGGGCCCTGACCACACAACTCACCCACAATGCATAGCTCCTGACAGTGGACTCTGTTTCCACATGGTACATTTTAATACACACTCACACAACACACACCACTGATGATGGGAAAAATCCCGAAACATGTATGGACTATTTACTTATAAGGATTAATAAACCTTACGACCAAACACTTCACTCCCGAGTCTGTCTCACTCTCTACAGTACACATTATATATATATATATATATATATATATATATATATATATATATATATATATATATATATATATATATATATATATATATATACACTTGGATATGACAATATGGTATTAAAAAGACAACATGGAAAGAAAAAACTAATTGTAGTTAAATATATATCAATTTATTACATTAGCATGTTCACGTCTCACGACTTCATCAGATTGTAAGGAAATACAAAGGTGTATGGATTTCTTAAAGGAGAATTCGTCATATTAAGATGTTTTCACTCGCGGAGGACATTAATCTTGAGTAGTCTATACCCGGAATAGTTTTATGGGTGCACTGAATATCATCTCAATTTAACTGATCTCAGTCATTGCGATGGGGATCATGTTTTCATATCAACTGGCTTAGGTGTAGTGATATGTTTAATTAGCAGGCCATATTGATCTATATCACTCACGTTGATCAATATTTTGCTTTGTTTAAGGAATAGCCAAAGGAAGAGAAATACTGCAGAGTCCATGCCATTGTTCTATTGTATTGCTCTCTGAAATTAATGCAGATTCAATGCATTTACACTCATTTCTATTGTGTTCGTTCTCGATTATTCAGAATTTCTTTAGTTCGACAATAAGGAAAACTACAGACATTTTAGAATCGTGAAAATGGGACACAGAAAGAAATGCTGTTTATGATCAAAAGAGTCAACATTTCTCTGGGGATTTCTCGCTTAACGTTGTTTCGCGGTCGGCTAAAATAGTTATCAACATTATACGATGTGGAAGATAACAAGATCCCAATCAAGCATTGAAAAATCGATAACACTGGCTTTGTAAGCCACTTTGATGTGTAAGTTCCATAGAAGTCTAGCAAAAAAGTTTTCCTGGGAAGTATTTTGGTGAGTGTTTCGCTACTTAAACGTAACAAAAAATTGCTTTGGATATTTTTTTATGGCTGATGAAAGGTGGACAATTTATTACAACGTGTTACACCAGAGATCGAGGGTAGGTAAAATAAACTAGTACTTACCGTAACAAAAGCCGGTTACATCTGAGAACGGTGGTACTGTGTATATGGTGATATCATGATTTGCTTTGAGATCTTATCAATCTATTTATCTCTTTCTCCTCTTTCTTTCACACACTGTCTCTCTCTCTCTCTCTATCTATCTATCTATATATATATATATATATATATAAATATATATATATATATATACATATATTGTGTCATCCACAGACAGCTGTTTCGATGTGTTCCTTTGATTATTAGGCTGCAGACATATTAATTAAGTTATGTATACACTTTCGTGTATAAAATTTCAGTGTGGCTATAGACTTTCCATTATTCGATCCAGCACCACGAGGCAGAATAGAAACCTTCACTTCAGACCCAGGGGCTGATATCCTACCTCTGGACTACGGAACTGGACGGTCAGTAAGGCTGGATTTAAGTGATGTATTCGTTTACTCAGAAATCCCTCATCCTCCAGAGTGCTCTATTCCTACGGAAGAGCATTGCATAAGCTCACAGTGGATGAGTTACCACACTGAAAGAGTGCTCAATCCAGAATAGAGGAACATTAAATATTTGTATGTATGTATCTATCTATCTATCTATGTATGTGTGTGTGTGTGTGTGTGTATTGATTCAAGCTTATATTAATTCTAGAAAGCTTTACAGCTTTGGGGCACTGAACATTAGAAAAACTTTTTCAAATTATTTTTTTGTCACATTAGTAACTTATTTCCCAATAGCTGTCAATACATTCTTCAGGGCTTTCCCCCCTATTTTGCAAATACTTTCTTATTATGGTACAATACGTATTTTTTCTTTTGTTCGGATCATTAGTTGTTTACCCAGTAACTGTTTCAGGAATTTCAAAAGCAAAACAGTCATATTGACATAGCACCTCAGTGGTTTTGATCGAACATCACCCACATATGCATATATATAGAGGAGAGAGAGAGAGAGAGAGAGAGAGAGAGGGATTGAATCAAGCCTGACACGTATTTATGGGCAGAATTTTCTTCTGAACAATATTGTATAATTATCGATCTATGCAAGTGATATTCACGACTGAAATGAAAAGGAATGAGAATATGTTGAAAATATCTTCGTTTGAACTTATTGTTCCTTTGATTATTAGGCTTCAGACATATTGATTAAGTTATATATATACATGTGCGTATATGTAATTTCATAATATGAGTAACACACTAAACGTTTGCCTATTTGCTACGAATACGAAAACATGTATATATATATATATATATATATATATATATATATATATATATATATTGAAAGAGAGAGGGGGGATGTTTCATATATGTCAGTAATTGAAATTTATATATAATATTTCCGTTTTTTAATTCGTCCAATAATCACACCTATTTTTGTTAAGTGCACCACTTTTCCCCTAAACTATTCCCTCAACAACTACTTTTCTCAACTGATTAATAAATTAATTGATTAATTAATTTCCTAATTTAACTTATTTCATCAATAATCCGCTCGAGACCTTATCGAGATAAACACATCGTCTAATCTATCCCGAACACTGGGAAAGTTCTAAATTTTATTGCAGAGCAGATTAAAGTTAATATGGCGTGTGTCCAATACTGTTAATGGCTTCCTTGATGTCTTGCATTCGACTGGACAGGAAGAAAGCCAATACTGAACATTGATTCCGGGACGACTTCCTGCTTGAGAGATAAAAGACAAAAAAAAAGGTTAAAAGGTCGTGCGTCGAGTACGAACAAGTACATGAGAGGTCCACAAGGTTGAACAATGCTATATTTAGGTTTAAAGCTCAGTGGTGTTAATTGCACACTTGTACAGAGACATTACAAAAGTAAATAGACAAGATGATTATGAGAAAATGCCATTATTCAATTACACTGGGCAGCTATAAGGTTTTGGTTACTAGATATAACTATAATTTTCTGATTAATGTATGTAGTATAGAAAAGGTCGGTTATTCCCTTCAGACTTTCGTAATCAAGATATGACATGAGAATATTACTATCTTGGTCATTGTTCCTCGGGAACAATGACCATCTTTTATACTTCTAAGGCCTAATCAATCAAAAAATAAAATAACACACCGAGAAAAATTGAGTTGTTATCTCGATAATTCGAAAATATTAATTCTGCAGAGTCATTCCCTCTAGGAGGGCATGACTCCGCTTCTCTCCTAGCCTTTAGTAAATAGAGATGTAGATGAAACCCTTCATCACTGAATGATTGTCAGTCCATCTTCTGTGTTGGAATAGAGCCCTGGCCTTGTAGAAAGACACGGTTGCTAGGGATATAACGATTGGCTCTCCATGAGTTTTTAGCGGAAGTGGAGACATCATAATTTCCTCATTATGTCGTGTTGCACGAGAAACTGACTTCCTGTTATGAGCAGACCTTTTTTTTTCTTTTGTCAAGCGTCAATTTTATTCTCTTTTGGGAAGAAAATACGAAACGGTGGAGATTTTGTGGACATTTTCCTTATTTCGCCAATTGATTTAGGCGTTGACATGGGAGTGACATCGTAGGGTTTTAGATGGACCACAGTTAGAGACATCCTACATAAAGTGTCACCAAAAATGCCAACTTAGGTTTCTTCAGTCTTTGAGTGTATCTGTCTGGCTTTCTGGCTCGCTATCTACGGTTTTGTCGCGTGCACAGGCCATACCGATATTGTAGAGGGCTGAAATATTAAACATTTATCCTTTAAAAGAAAGGTTCTCTTTCTAAAATCTCCCAGAATAGGTTTCCAGTGGAGGGTTACAACGTAAATTTATGCTATATTGATCCCTTTTTTGCCAGCTATTTCCATGAGAAAATCCTGCCGACTTTTTGATGATCCTACAAAAGATTACACACTGCCTTCTGGGGATTATTTTGGACACTTCGTACGTAGGTTCGGCCGGGTTATCATCGTTGTTTTGTATTCCTCTCTGATGTTTGTATATTCCACCCAAAATATAACAAATTCTTAATCTGAAAAGAAGTGACTAAAGCAGACAGAAGGGTGAGCACCCCATTTTATCTCAGATGAAGTCAGAATAAAACACAATGAACCTTACTGACAATTGCGTGGTAGAAAGTAGTACGTATGATTTCATCAAAAACGAGTTTTATAAGTAATCTTGAAGATTGTAGGCATCTCATACATAGGTCATATTATAAATGAAGAGGTGACGCGGAAGATCACACAAGTTATTTGACCACACAAAGACTTGTTGACAATTCATTGTCAAGAAGAAGAATCTGAAATGGTATTTTCACAACTCAAGAAGTTCTTGCTTTACAAAAGGACATTGAGTGTTAAGCAAAACCGGGGAAGACCGAGGAATAGATAGAAATGTAACATCAAAAAGTGGATTGTCTGTGATTTTGCAGTCTCACAAAGCGAATTTGGAACAGTCAGAGATGGCTACGATTAATTACAAAATCAAAAACGGTGGTGCTACGACCTCTTGATTACGGGATAAGTTCATGTTCATAAGTAATCTAATGCAAAAGTTAATTTCCTATGGAAGGTACTACTCAGAAAAACAATATTTGATTCTTAAAGCCCTCCATACATAAACCTGGTATACATCCTAGGTTTTAGATCTGGTTTTTTTTTTCGGTTCGTTCAGATATTTTTTGATGATCGGTGAACTGTAAAACTGTACTCCCGTCAAAAGTATGAAGAAATGTTTTTAAAAACTCCAGGGCACTACGAGACTGAAGGATGCCTATCAACCGATACATTGCGTCAAAACAAGAAGGATATGTTTATCAGTCGGAATAATATCCATATATATCAAATGTAATGTATTTCAGTATATATGTATATATCTTGTGCGTGAACTCGTTTCTATGAGTGCACGCTTACCCTGATGCTAGACAGAAGTGCCAATCTATGCGTAAATCGTTACGTCATTTTTGAGGAATACCATACTTTTGTAATAAAGCGAAGCTTCTCAAATTTGATTAGTGAACTGTAAAACTGTACTACTTTCAAAAATGTAAAAATAGTAATAATAAAACCAAAACAAATAAATCAAAAGTAGACCACCATTTTGCGTATGATTATTAAGGATCCATGCTGTGAATCGTGATGTCCAGCTGTTGTCTATCATTCTTGCACTAACCCAGCCCATTGCTATTTGAGATTCTTTCAAAACTGTTTCTATGATATCTCGGATTCCTGTCTTTTCTTTAATATATTGTGTTGTCTTATGATCTCTCTATGTGAGGTTGAGAATGATTCTGTCGCGTGTACGTAGCATGGTTCTCAGTTTATGGATCAGTCTCTTGCTTTGGTTCCATATTTAAGCTCTGCATACCTGTCACATCATTAATTTCGTACCTCTTCTTTTTCAACCTCTACAATGTGATACACCATCATTTATCCTTGTGACTCTGTAACTATTAACGAGCCACACACAAAATTAGCCTTTAACATTACCGGTTATTATCTTCATGAATGAGAAAATTATGATACTTGACTCGAGGCTTTTGTCCAAATCAGTCTTTGATTCATTTCTCGTTTCATTTGGTCTTCTGCCAATCGTGAAGCAAATTGAAACGTTGTTATATGTCAAATGTAAATGCATTGCCAATGATTTTCTCATGAAAATACATTGAAAGAATGGAATTGTTGATGGTCCAAACGTGATGTGTTACTGACAGAATCATCATCATCATCATCATCATCATCAGTACCAGCAGCAGCCTTTTAGTGTCCGGTTTTGTACATAAGCTTTCCCCAAAAAATTCACCAGAGGGTTCCATTGTAGGCATCACCGAGTCAATCTGTTCTGAACTTGTCTAGTTCTTCACACCATCTTTTTTTTATTTTATTGTGGTCTTCTGGCATTCTTGCAACGTGAACAGCCCACTGCCATTCGGGTTTTCTTATGGCTTCTATGATATCTCTACCCCCTGTTTGTTTTCCTACATATCGTGCTGCCCACTGTTTCTCCACATGATGTTAAGTATGATTTTCACCTGCACACGTTGCATAGGTCTAAATTTGAAAGTCAATCAATCGAATTCATTGCTGGTGACTTTGTTGTAGGAATGATTTAAATGATCAGTAAATAATGCAAAAATTGCTGAAAGAACAGAGCCATTAAAAGTATTATCTAAATGTACTGATAATGATTTTACTATAGATATGCAGTTGATAGTCAATGATCAGGAATTGACGTAAGTATCACTGACATACTAGTAGTGTTCGATGTTGATATATGTTTCTGAATCCCCGAGATGGTTATATGATAAACAACACATGATACCAACAAGAACTATCTACACATAGTACCATAATACTGAAACCCCTGTAAAACAGGAAAAAAGCAGTTGAGGAAATCACATGAATTACATTACAACAGGTATTAGGAAATACGTGACTGAAATGACACCAAATAATTTTTGAAAAAATAGTTGTTTTTTATGTTCAGGGTTTAAAGCTATATATATATATATATATATATATATATATATATATATATATATATATATATATATATATATATATGTATATATATATATATATATATATATATATATATATATATATTTATATATATATATATATTTATATATATATATATTTATATATATATATATATCTATATATATCTATATATATATATATATTTATTTATTTATATATATATATATATATTTATATATATATATTTATTTATTTATATATATATATATATATATATATATATATATATATATATATATATATATATATATATATATATATATATTTGTTAATACAACAGAAAACGACCTAAAAAAAGTATCGATATTACCTATGTAACTTACACACTCAAACATCCACACACACTTTCACATATACAAAACACTTCACATAGACACACCTCATCTATTCAAGATAATGTATCAAATAACCTTCTTACCTCTGTTTTGACCCTTCCCCTGTCAGTCAGAACGCAATTAACAAAAATAAAACCTACAAAACCGACGTACCAGAAGGTCACCACAAAAATTAATGACCTCACAAATAATTCTCTTTCATTTTACTGCCATCCATTGATAATTACCAGCAAAAAGATTAACTGGTATAATGTCGAAAGAAATATTAAAACCCACAAACCAATAACATAACGAAGAAAATATAGCAAAAATAGAATATGAAAAAAAATTAGAGAATTCAAACGCCTTTTAAAAATCTATAAACCTAAGGTACCACGAATTAAAAAATCTTGAGATGCTACGAATGAAACAATGATAAACAAGAAAAACAGAAAAGTGAATTATTAATACAATAGGGAAGGACTTTCCCCTAAAAAAATACTCATCTCCCAATAACGTTTCAAATAGGGATCCAAACAAATCGTGTCATTTGGCTGACAATTTTACTATAGAAAATGTATTGTTAATGATGGAAGGCTTAGAAAATTATTGTACTCTAGAAACAATCTTCTAAAATCAAGATGAAAGGGATTGTCAGTGATCAGGAATAACAGAAATCTCATTGAAAGAATGTGGCCCTATATTTTGTATTTCATAATCGGTTGGCTTTTTTTTTTAGATCAGAATTGGTTTCCAGTTACCTGCTCTTGAGCAAAGGAAGGTAGTTTCCAGCTTTATATCTTGACTAGCTTATTATCCGTCAAAATGATAAGATTATTAGCTAATAAATCGGCATTTTTGCATTTCTGACTAGGGTTCGGAGTATATGTGCGTTCTGCTTTTGATCAAACAGACACTTTCCAATTCTCTGTCTGGGATCAGAGTGTAGTATCTGTTTACAGGTTTAGCTTTGTGTCGATGCAATACCGTGATAGCTTACTGATGCTCAGTATTACTAAGTGCAAGAGACCTATGGATTCGTCCAATGACCACCAAAGAATTAATTGGCCAAATCTCGGGGGAGAGGCAGTAAGCCCCTGAGCAATACCGTCCCATCGAACTAAAAGGCAAGGGTTGGGCTTGCCATGGCGTCTTTGCAACATTAGTTGCAGGGACTGGAGTATTTTTTTTTAAATACCTTGTTTTACATCTTGCTCTTGTTGGGAAGCGAATAAATACGGATCAGAGCACAGTATCTGTTCACTCTTCATCTCATAGTCCTGTATCTAGCTAGGGTTTTGTTGGAAAGCGATCTATAGGGATCAGGGAAATTAATGGGTTGTTTTTTAAACCTTTTTTTCGAGGCTACGCCTGCAAAAATTAGGGGTTGTCCTACGGAATCATACGTCATATGCCGGAGAATACCATAAGTACATCATACTGATTCGATTTCCATGTAAATCTGGCAATATTAACATATATATGACTAGTTTCATGATCGAGCAGCCGGCTGCACTGATTGAGATTACCTGAAAAATAGTAATTCTATGTATTTCTAAGCAAAATCTTTCCCCTTAATCTCACCTATTATCTCCGTGGTATCGAATAAGCAGAAATAGTGAATGTTTCACACAATTCGGACCAGTATTGAAAAAGATATGCAATGAACAGCTGCCATATTTGATGACGTCATAGCTTGAAAATGTATCGGTTGAATGATGTGTATCCAAGTCAAAGATACTAGCTAAAAAGTAAATAGTGTCCTTACGCGGGCTATGGTTTCAGAAGTTTATGGTTGGATCCACTTCTCTGAAAGAACATTCTCCATACTCAAACTTTCCTACAGAATCCTTGCAAGGTACAGGGCCATCAGAATCAGAGTGTGGATCCATTGAAAACTCTACTTCATATATAAATATAACGGATCTGATAATTATGATACGGTATTTGGAATCCAACCACAGACTACTGAAGTCTTAGCCCACATAAGGGCCCTATTCACTCTGTTAATCGTTGGCTTCGTGATATCAACTGGTAGTCTTAAGTAATAATAATTATCTTGAAAAGGCTTTTGGTTTGTTCATTCCAATGTGTTTCAATGCACACCCAGTATCGGAGCCAGACAGAAAAGATTAGAAAGTGTAGAATCAAGTAGAGATATTCTTTCACCCGAACTATGACCAAATTATTCTGGAGTTGAAACGAATGGCCAAAGGTGTTGAGAACGAAAGATAACATTATTACCAGCCGAATGGATTCCAGGGGAATGGCTCCCATAACTAGGCGATGACTTGCCCGGTAAGTTCACTCAAAAAAGATTACGTCTTTCAAAAATCAGAAGATTTTTGAGGATGATCTCCCTTTCTTGGTTTTAGCAAAGCGAGTTGAATTTGTTTGTGCATTTATTCTTTAAATGAAACAGGATTGGTTTGTTTTAGTTTCGTAAGGGATAAACAAATGGAGATTTACAGCAACGAGTCCTGTTGATACGACGTTTGATACTTTCTCTCTATCGTCTTGACGTTAAAAAAATCAGAATGTACCAGACAATTATTTAGAAGAATGATTGAGAATATTCAAGATCATCATGGTTAAAATTACAGTGAACATGTGGAGAATGGACACACACACACACACACACACACACATATATATATATAGATATATGTATATTCGTGTGTGAGAGATAGAGTTAATATAACAATGATGTTTTGTTTTTAAATCTCCTAATCCGTAACATGGATAACAACTGATGATCCCAACGAGAGAAATCGCACATAGCACCTTACAGTCGGATATAAACTTTATTATGACTTACTTCCTTTGATTGTTTTCTTCCTCATTCTTTCTCTCTCTTTCTTCATTCTCCCTTTTTCAATGAGTATTTTCTTTTTTACTTTCAACTTTCCTCCTTGTTTCTTTCATCATTTTCTTTCTTTCTTGGCTTTTTTCTTTTCACATTTCCACCTTCCTTCATTCTTTCTTTTTTCCTTTCCTTTCCGATTTTTAGGTTCATAATTTGTTTCTTCTTTCTTTTTCGACCTCTCCTTTTTTTTTCTCTGTTTCGTCGTCATTCTTTTTTTGCTTATTGTCTCTTTCTTCTTGCCCTTTCTACATTCTTTCTCTCCCTCTCTCTCTTTTCTTCCTCCTTCATCGTGTTTTGGTTCATTTTCTACCTTCCTTTTTTCTCTCTCTTTGATTATTTATTATTCTTTTTATCGTATATTTCTTCACGCTTCTCTTCTTTCTACTTTCTTTCTCTCTTGTCTTCTGTCGTAGCACTGTTCCTTTTGAACCTGACATTGCAAATCTTGTGACTGAGAATCAATATCATGTATCACACACCAGTAAAAAAACCCATCATTATTGTACTCAAACTTGAACCATATATTAAACTCAAAATAAATGTAATCCATTTTAAAAGAATATGAATTTAAAGGTCAAAATGTCTTTTCATTGTAATTCATCAATTAGTGTAAAAACTACAAACTCAAAATAAGACTTTGCCAAAATATTTCCTTTATAGATGGGGTCTTTGAGTTTCTTAAATTTCAAAATCACTATTTCTATTCTAATTTTGTTATTTTTTTTTTTTCATTCTTATCTTTTTTTCCCCATTTCTCCACCTAGAATTCCAACTCATGCTGGTGCTATAGTAGAGCCCAGAGAGAATCTTTGAATTGACTAATGAAGCAAATTGGACATGCTGGAGGGACTTTCAGTGAATAAGAATACCTTGAATTGAAATTGCTAATCGCTCAGTATGACTTGGTCTTTCATAAACTTACTCAGCGTGGAATTTCCTTTTCAACGATTTACAGCATACCGGAATTTGACGGAAAAAGTTTTCTGATAAAACCTCATCGATATATCTCTTCAATCCGATCGTCTAATTTAATTCAATTTTGTTCCACAGCAAAAATACGGCATTATGAAAAATTACCTTCATCTTTTTTTAAACTGATCAGGTATGTCAACCTAATATATTCTTACTCACTTACGGTCCCTGTAGCATACTTAGTTGGTTTCATTTGTCAACTGAAAAATTCCTGCAGGACTCTATTTAAGTGCTAGGAGTATTCCATTAATGCGCCTTTCCGTTAATTATCTTCATTACCCCCTCTCCTTTATTCTTTTACTTCTTGGGTTTACCCCTTCCTCTGCTTCTACGCACAACACCTTCTGTTCTCTAATCCCTTTCACCAAATTTATTCAACCGATACTTGCTTCCTGAGTCGCGTTCGTTAAATCACGAGAATCCAAATACGACAAGTAAATTACGGAGGCCGAACCTAAACCAAAGGTGAAAAGTTCTCCGATTTACGATCGGGAACTCGGAGCATCCGACCGAGAAAACAGCGTTAAAATTTACGTCGTACGGGATGACAGCTAAATTAGACGATCGGAATGGAGAGATATATCGATGAGGTTTTATCAAGTCCTTTCATGGTCTCGTGCACGCGATTGCCGGCGAAGGCTAGTTTTGCTCGAGGCCGCAGAGTAATTTGCATTGATAAAACAAATAAAAGTTAGGGTCAGTAATAGCAATTTTGTTTGCGACTGTTTTATGAGCAGAAATTCATAAAACCTTCGCAAATTGGAGTTAGTGCCAATGAATGAAAAATAGATGTCTGTTATGATAACACAAGCACACGCACACACACATGTATACATACACGCACACACACACACACACATATATATATATATATATATATATATAGTCATTAAAATGATAAAAAATCATATCCATCATGCTACAGGTTATTTGAACAGCTTCACATGTAAAAACACACGTATATATATATACTCTAACACACAAGTACACACAAACACACACACACTCATATATATATATATATATATATATATATATATATATATATATATATATTGATGGATTATTGAGTCCGTAGTTTGATATTATGATTAGCTGAATTTTAATCTGAAATTTCGACTGTATAATAGTTGGTCTACGTAATTGATGGGAAAATGTTCTGTCAAGTGCATTGAAAAGGAGGGATATAATGTTGAAAGATATATATATATATATATATAAATACATTTTTGATTATCAAGTGGGGGATTTATCGATTTACATCCTCTCTCTCTCTCTCTCTCTCTCTCTCTCTCTCTCTCTCAATATATATATATTTATAATTTGTGTGTGTGTGTGTGTGTGTGTGTGTGTTAACTTAGTAACTGTTGATCTGACTGGTGGTATGATGAGTTGAATATCTAATTCTTCACTTTAATGAATGTGTAGGTGACAGGGATAAACCAGTTTGGGGCCAATAACATGTGTCTCAAGGGTCCTTACATATAACTCAACACACTCAAACATCAAAATTCATAAATCTTTGCATATGAAATGCTGTTTTTGATTAACTATACAGCCTTTTAATGAGAGAAATTCGTCTGACATTTCCTTAATAGCATTACTTGCATATAGCTATCGATTTCAAATGTCAAACGTAAGAAAACTACAGATTATGATTAGGGCTGTGCCCGTTCGAAAGGTGCCTGTTTCGAAGGATCTAGAGTTCATGGCGCGTGTATGGAGTGGCTTTCCATAATTGTAATGTAAAACATGTTTCTGTTCGTTGTACGAAACTATGTTTTCGACTCATTTCGGTTATCATTTCTATTATCATTCGGACTATCCTCATCTTGGTTGTTTTTCATACAACGTATCGGCCGTTGTACTCTACGGCCTCCATCAGGTATCATCTGGTAGGTGTGGGGGAAGAAACGAACCGAACCCTTTATTTAACCGACGGGGGTATATAGACCGCACTCCTCTCTTAGCAGTAGTAGTATTTTCGAATTGTTATCGTCTCACACTGGGATTGAACCTAGAACCATTAGATTACTATGGACACATAGCATAGGGGTTAGAGAATCAGACAGAATTACTGCAAGTAATCTAATAGTTCTAGGTTCAATAATAATAGATATAATAATAATACCTCATCTCAAAAATTCAGAGAATCATTTCAGTTACTTCTTCTCAGTGTTGCCAATTTAGATATTTGACACCTAAGTTTATATGATTCTAAAGAGCTGGAGTCAAGGGAGAAGGGTTATAGCGATTGTGATGAAATAAACATATTCTCCATTTTCTTGAGAATTCATTAGATTTCACGAGAAGAATTGACACAAATGAACTCCAAGCTTGTTGAGTATTGATTGATATACCTAGCGAATGTCAACTTTACACAATAGCCTGTCATCAAGTAATCACGGCGCATATGCACATGCTGTAATCTATTCAATTGTAGTCATAAGATTTTTTTTAAGATTCAGCCTAAGAAAATTTGATTAATAAATCTGAAGTGTCTATTTTGCACAGTAGCTCAGATTCAATTCTCATTAAAGTGAGACTATTCAATCTGTTTTGACCTGTGGTGTTTCTTGGTTCTTCTTAATCTTTTTCCTCCACTGCAGTTGATAACCACGAGAGACATATTTATGCGCAAGGCAATTTCTAAATTTGGAAAGCAGAATTGCCACTTATCAAACGGTAGATCTACAAGTCTATGTGGGTGTTCTCGAGTGCCAGTATTGGAAGCAAGATTGGTTCTTAGTCATCTTTGATTTATTCACCTTATTGGACGAAGGATCGTAACAATATCTTTTATCATTAATTCCGGTCAGCATTCTACGACGAATGAACTGAGTGATCGGAAATAAACACAAAACCCTCAGTGAGGATCAAACTCACACCCTCTAGAGTCCAATATTCGATGCCATATTTTTTAATATTTTGAGACCTACTGATCTAAATAGCGTGATCTTTAATCAATTCTAATTGTTGGATAAAGTATTACAATATTTTTTTATAATAATTTTGACTAACATTTCACCTTCATCTTAATTTTTTGTCACTTTCCATCACAACCCATTTTTACGATTACTTTTACAAAGTGCAAAGGTTTATTATAGATGAAATATCCTAAATGCATCATTCAACTTTTGATAAGCTTCCAGGCATTTTGACAGGGCGGGAAGGAAGCTATCAGTAATGACAAAAGTGTTCAACTTTCAAATCTTCGAAAACTGTTTAAGATTCCTCAAGTGGATCAAGAGTGAAAAAAACCTTGAAATTATCATACTTTGAATGATATCCTCTTCGGGTTTGTTTTTCAATTATTTTCACATCTAGAATCTTGTCATCTTGCTGAACGTCTGAAAAAGTAAAATGCAAAGCTTGAATGTATCCATACGAGGATACAGAGAGTGAACAAGTTGCACTTCAGTCTTTGCCAGAAGATTGCCAAGAAGCACTGGCCATGAAAGATAATTACTGTTGTACTTGATTCAACGATATGACCTTTTTACTTACTCTCCTTGTCATCATAATTGAAAGTAGTCCACACGCCTGTCGTCGACACTTTGACATCCAATCATTGTAATTCGGAACATCATTTGAAATTTGTTTTTTTAACAAAAAAACTGTGAAAAAAACTGCTTTGGTTGGATATGCCGGTGCTCATCATCTGATATCAGACATTCTGTTCACAATGAACAAATGAGAACCGCCATCAGATAAAGTAGCTTGGAGGAGGTTCCAACGATTGGTCCAAGCTGAAAAAAAAAAGCGGACTTCCGATATAATCAAAAGAAAATTGATGCTTCTTGACGTTAGGTTGCACATTTTCTGACAAAATTAGGTGGATGTGCAAAAGACAGAATTTAATCCTCAAACTAATTCAATTCTTGGTTTAGTGCCTGTGAGCCAATATACTCAACACTCACGTTTATCATAGATTTGATCACATCTGCCTTTTCTATCAACGCCATTCTCTTTTAATAAGAGAATTAAACTTCGAGTGAGCTATTCTGCACTACGACATCCCATACCAAAAACATCACCAACCTTTCTACCTGTACAAACGTCCAAACAAAACCGACTGGTCCACATTAGATATATCAGAAGAAGAATCCAATGAAATAAAACTTGTATTGTTTTCATTCCATAGATAATGTTATCTAATATGTTATACCAAATCAGATCGATGATTCCTTCACATTTTGTTTCAGATAGGTATGATTTGTGCCCTTTTCTTTTGATTGGACGAGTATTTCTAGGCTCAACTAGAAAAAGGTGAAACCTGGCCAGCAATTATAACAACCACAATTAATTTCCCTTATGAGGGAGGCAAACATCTTTATCTCTACCATTAAATGAAAGTCCTCGTTCAGTTAAATCCATTGCAACTTTATTCGCACTAAAAGTGTACATCGATTTGCCTACCCTATCACTATTTATTTCACAAATTCGGAATCAATGCACAAAATTTGATTTTGTCCATCAAAATTTAATTCTCAAAGTTTCTCTGTACGGGGAACTTTTTTCATGGAGACATGATAGATTACTCGCATCTTCCGGTCATAAAACCCTTCTTAATCAAACTTTTTCAAGTATCATGACGTCATAACCTTGCATGGAAGAGAGAATCGGTGTCCCTTGTTATCTGAAGTACATAACCAATTCATTGGATATCGTTTGTACGCAGGTTTAGGGAAATTTGTAAAATGAATCTCTGACAGTGTGGATGTTTTTATTCATTGTCTTATAATCGTATGGATGAACAGAAATTCATGATTGTATGTTGACATTCATCACTTCCATTGGTTATTCAATATTCACGATCACAGTTATTTAGATTCTCTGGCCATCCACCATATCATTGCATTAAGAGGGGATAATAGTTGTTGTGATATGCCTTCTGTCAAACTAATACTAATATTTCAAAATTTAGCTATTTTAGCAGCATCACCAGGAACATCTAAATATTCTGTCGATTTGTTTTTTATAGCATAAGATAGCCTCTTCTTTCCTCTTCTTCCTTCGCTCTACGTCTTACATTTCCAAAGTATAATGACGTCCATTATCCACCAGCTAAACTGTTCATTAAGTGAATAAAAAACAAGTAGACTTCAGTAAATGAAAAGGTATGACTTTGCAAGCAGCGAGCTAAGACCATATGAACAGTCAATATCACATATCGTCTAAATAGTGAAATTATCAAAGACGAGTAAACTAAGTAAACCAAGTCCCCGCTATTTTCATCGTGAGGAATAGTGTACCATAATATTATGGACCCCAAACTGAGGTACAATGCATAAGTCAAGTATTATATCACCGAGGGTCTGTGAGGGGAAAAACTTGAGCGTGCTTGAATCTAGAAAATTTGGCAGTTGAAAAATGTTCAAATCTTTTGATCGGTAAATTGACCCACGGTTGTTGAAATGTATCAAATCTTGTTTGCCTACGCTCAAACAAACGAGCTACCTGACTAAGGGCCTGAGCCGTATTTAGGGTGCATTTTCACTTCAGTTTTGATCTTTGTGCTATCGCAATGACATCACTTTCAAATACCTTCGAATTTATATGCCGTAGATACATCATATGGATACAAGACCCCAATTAATCAATGTGTTGAAATGATACATAATAAGCCCCAATTAACTTTAAATACCCTGTCGTTCATAAAAGTGAAAGGCACAATAGTACTGGGGCAAATACAGAATCGCTGAATCGGAAAGCTTGCAATCATTAAATGTAGGGCCTTGAAATTACGGGTCCTGTAGAGATTAGTTAGTTAATCCTACATGGATTATACCTGCATAGTAACAGCAAGTTCTATTGGTATGGAAAAACGAATCGATAATCAAAGTTTTTAGCACCGACTGCATGAAATCCAGTGCAGTGAATCAAGGTTTCGACTTTTCTTGTCATTACACACTGACTTTACCACTACTCCACCATCCTTACTGAGTGCTTACCATGAGTGCTTTATCTGCTCTAAGGAAATAAAGTTTCTTCTTTTGATAAAAAAAGAAGAAAAGTCTGAATTTCGCGAATGTTCACCTAAAAATTGTTTTTAGCAGGTTACGAGATTTTGTGAAATATGCCTTGAACATCCAAAGAGAAATATCCTTTCTCCAGAGTTTAGGCAAGTGGCTCTGGCAGAATAGGATTATTTCGTGTATAACGTAAATGCATTGATAATGGTTTCATTTTCCTTAGGACATTAGTGTGAAAACAGCTTCAACTGGAGATTGTACTCGGCTCAGTTCCGTTATCCGCTAAACCACTTAAAGCTCCATACAGGAATGAGGCTAACGATTTTACGACAGGAATGCATTTGAAATCAGGAAGAAAGGGATTATCAGTGATCAGGAAATAATGCAAACATTACAGACCTAATATATCTATAATATGTTCAATGTATATGCATTGCTATAGGCTTTAAAATAGCCATGTGTTGAAATCGGAAAAGAGGTAATTGTGAGCGACCAAGAATTAATACAAACGTCTGAATCTAGTTTTCATTTGTATTATGGAAGTGCGTTGCAAAAGATTTTACTCAAGAAATGCATTGAATATCAGTAAGAAAGGAATTGACAGTGTATATCAATTAAGACAACTGTTACCTACATAATAATACTTTTATTAAACAATTAAAAATATTGAATCTATTAAAGAGAAATTATCACAACACCCCTACTTCTAAGATTCGAAGCTAGAACACTTCAGTGCCTCACATAGTTGAGTACACGTCCGGTTCTTGTAGTCCTCGCATACAATCAGACTCTTCAACGTTAGGAAATAAAAATCGACAAGCCCAGATTAGCCCACCGTGGAATACAGCCGGGAGCCTGGAACAAAGACTTCACTGTTTAGAGAAAAAAAAGCAGGCCAACTCTAGAGGTTATATTCACTGCGAACATATTAAGAATGTTTCACAAAATGTCTACAAAGATAATGAAATAATTGATCGAGATATAGAGTTCTCCCGATAACAAAGACTCCAAACGATAAATAAGTACTCACTCCTGCAAAATACAGTTACTCAGTGTCTCGTTTTGATGACGTTCTTGATATTAGATAAAATGACAAGTGCTCAGTCAGATAATTCATTTTACTTTACTTTATTTATAAGTATAATGTAAAAGAATTATTACTGATATTACTACTCGAAGGCATTTAATATACAATCGCATTGTTAATGGTTTTACTATAAAAATCTATAACTAATGGAGAATTCGATTTTCGGTGATCGAAAATTAAAGCATGCCTTACTGTAAAAGTAGGTCTATCGTATATTTATGGAAACAAGTATGGATACAAATACGTGCTACTCTTTTATAGGCATAACGTGTTCCTACATAAGTTAATCTTGTGTATCCATTGACCCTTAATTTTTCATCATGGCAGTAAATAATCATAATTCCTTGTGTATAGTTTGACCCTAATTATTGAGGCTGAGTGAAAAACGGATTTCAGGGCCCACAAAACTCTTTAGACCATCTGACCCTTGATGGAATCTTTGACCACGACCAACCACCATCCGTTTATGAAAGGATGAATGAATGAAAAATTAATTTAGTCGACGTGCCATTTCAGAAATAGTTTCTTTTTGTTTCGTATCCTCTTTTCATATCACAAGGAAACAAAAAGATGAAAGTATGAAAATTTGTTGACTACACGGAATGAAACTTTTGCCCAAACGAAAAAAAACCATCCGAGTAACTTTATCATCATAATTATGATACAATAAACAATATAAAATAAAAAGACAATGAAAGCTTATTTATATATATATATATATATGTGTGTGTGTGTGTGTGTGTGTGTGAGTGTGAGTGTGTGTGTGTGTGTGTGGATTTTCAAAAAGTCAATATAGATCCGACAAGTTAATGTAAAGAAAGTTGACAATTTGGAAATGAAAACACTCGAGTCTGATTTACACATCTTAAATGCTTTATTGGTTGTGATAGCTGAAGTTTTGTTCAAAATTTGGACTTCTTCAGATCTTCTTGCGGAGATTAGTGAAAGGGAACTGTGGTTAGTGTAGATCGATGATTAAACCAGCCTCCTAATATTCCCTCATTTCATTGGAACTTAGCTTTGCATGATGTTGACTTACCAACGT
>OY735217.1:54175664-54238164 GCA_963457665.1 Thysanoteuthis rhombus
TACATGTATATTACGTATGCATATGAATACGTGCAGACACAAGTATACAATATATATATATATATACATATATATATATATATATATTTATATATATATATATATATATGTATATATATATATATGTATATGTATATATATATATATATATATGTATATATATATATATGTCTATATATATAGAGAGAGAGAGAGAGAAAGAGAGAGAGATGGATGGATAGATATAGGGGTATACATTAAACACGCACACACGCATATATACATATACGTAAATTGTGTTTGAATAAGAATTATGAATGCAAACTATTCTTCATGAAATATTCAAGTCTTTGAGAGTAGGCAAACCATGAAACATGTCCAGTGTAGATGTATTTAGTTTCATGATTATAATATATTGAATAATAATTATAATATTGCTGTTTTCGTTTGAAAACCTATCCAAGTCATTGAGATCTTTTTTATCAATATGTGATAACAAGAATTCAGTCGCACCACTTTTATTCTCGGAACTTTTATTCTATTTTCAAGTAGTATCATTATATATATATATATATATATATATATATATATATATATATATATATATATATATATATATATATATGAGCATGAATAAGAAGAAAAATTAGATTAGGTTAGATTGATAATCCCTAGGTGAAAACTACTTTAATATTGATGCCCCAACCCCTAAATGATGACCTGAACATGACAAATCCCCTACAAGCACTAAAGCACTCTGTATTTCCAAACATTACGATGGGGTCTTTTCCGAAAAAACGCTGATGAGATAAATGGTTCATTATAAGAACAGTTTTCTCTCCTCATTTAAAAAAGAAAATTCTTATTCAAACACTGATCATATATATAATTTATATATATAATATATATATATATATGTGTATGTGTGTGTGTGTGTGCTATCTATCTACATATGTATTTATATATAGAGAGATAGATAGATGTATATTCACATATATATATATATATATATATATATATATATATATATATATATATATATATATATATATATATATATATATATATATATATATGTATGTATATTTGTTGTAATCATCAGTTGTTCACCGTATAACCATTTCGGAGATTTAAAACAAAAAAGTTACTTCAACATTGCTTCCCAGCAGGGCTTATTAAACAAAGCTTCCTCTTGAGATATGATTTTGATATTTTGATGAGTTTCTAATGAATCAAAGTAAGAATTGGTGCATTTATTAACTACGCTTCACGTATTACACAAATCAAGTTATTAGAAAAGCTTTCTTCTGTATTTTACACCCAGTATCAAATTCTTGGGTCATTTATGGATTGCAGGATGCACAATTTACATTGGAAAGTCGGTGGTTGCATCCACAAAAGACCGTTCCAATTTGTAATCCAGAGACTGAGATTTGTACTTCGAAGGGACCAATCTGCAGACTTGATGAAACTGGAAGATTATCGCTGAGCCACCGTTGAGTTACCCTTTCTCTTTGAGTTTGACCATAGTCTCGTTGGAACATCCAATTCTCTCTATGAAGCACTGAGATTTTTAACTTGACCCTCGAGGATATCATTGAGGTAGACATGAGCAGCTTCTCTGCTAAAAAAATAAAGCAAAACAATGAGTAACTCACTCTCTACCACGATATGACTGGAGAGGAATTGTGGCCTTGCTGCACTTTACGAGTGAACTCAAAAGCTTCTTTGAATCTAGGAGCATTGATTCATTCTGGTTTTTGAAACACTCTCCAACTTTGAAAACGTTTTCATCAATGGAAAAGATTATTCAATGATCATTGCCTGTCTACAACTGAAGCAGCGATTTTGTTCCGTTCTCTGATATCCATCAAAGCTGGAGTTAGCAGGTGTCCATTTCTACGATGATAGGTGCATAGCACGTAATCACTTTTAATCAGCTGGGACATTGATCTGGGAGGAATATCCATCTCTTAAGCCATGATTTTCTGCCTTTTCAATGATTTTCTCCTGATTTTGTACATAATGATAGCAGTTGAAGCACTTACTGCGCTAGGACGCTCGTTGCCCCTCTTTGACAATTTTATGTTTAGTGAATCCCCTAATGGTACCGTACAAAACCATCTTACTGATCCCAACTGGTATGGGCAGACGGTTCAAGATCAGTCTTATGAAGGCCGATGAATGGTCAATTGGGAGAACACAATTTGGGTGAATAGGTATTTATTGACAGGCGTCCCGTTGGGGATGATTCCGTATCTTCTGCGAGATGAGGAAAAAGAAGGGAGAGGCTCTCTGTGTCGAGTTATCTATGATATAAATAAGTGGAGTGGCACTGACTTTGAGGTCGTTAGTGGATGGCCAGGGTCCGTTTGAGATAAGGGTTCGTATACGAAACTTTTGTAAATAAGTACCTATTCACCCAATTCTGTATTACGCTCATTATGTATAAAGATTTTCACCATTATGTCAGATATCTGGTCATATATATATATATATATATATATATATATATATATATATATATATTTATTTATTTATTTATTTATGGCATGAAAGGCCACAAATGATATGAAAAGGAATAGTTGTCCACTATTTCTACCTTGGTGGCTGAGTAAGCAAGGAACACGGTAGCTGAATAATTTCAAAACCAACAAGTATAAGCAGTGTGTACGAACTTACTCATACCTAGCCTTTTTTTAATTTGGTTGACTTTGGCGGGTGTTTTGATTGTAGAGAATTTGGGAGAACATGGTTGTAAATAACTATAAATTTTTGAATCAACCCTTTCTATGTAAAAACTTCAATTCCCGAAAAAGATCCGAGTAAATATATACAGGAACACATTAGCTCAGAGAACAAACACATACATCTGTATGAGTGTTTGTATTACAAGTCATCTTCTTTTAGAAAGCAGCATTTTGTTTTCTTTTAGATTCTACCATTATTTTTGAGAAGAAACGCAGTTCCTGTGCCAATTATTTAGGATATTGTTAGGCAGTTTCGTATTTCTTATTTTCTTTATAAATATAGCCTTGCGTTAAGGTTCCTTTGTTACAGATTTTTTTTCCATCATTTCCTTCAACTGAAGACGAGAGTTTTGGAAAGAATTTTTGCCGGAAGTTTCTTGCTAAGTTCCACTTGCTGCGTTTTTGAACATTTTGAAAATAAATCACGTGCGTTCAAGTTGATGCTTTGGCCGGATAGATAGATAGATAGATAGATAGATAGATAGATAGATAGATAGATAGATAGATATGAACCGAATGATAGATAGATAGATAGATGAAAAGGAATAAGTAGAGAGTCATGTAGAGACAGAGATAGAGATAGAAAGAGGAAGCGATGGACAGAAGTAAAAAGAAAAAGAGATAGATTGATTCATTGAGAGAAAAAGATAGATGAATAGATGGGTGTACAGAGAGGAAGATATTGATAGACAAATTGAGATATTTAGAGAAAGGGAGATATAGATAGATATGTATGATGGATAGATGGGTATATATCTGGACACATAAGAAGATATATATATATATATATATATATATATATATATATATAGAGAGAGAGAGAGAGAGAGAGAGAGAGAGTGAGTGAGTGAGTGAGTGAGTGATAGTGATATATATAGAGAGAAAGATACAAATAGATTGATAGATGGATATATAGAGGGAAAGAAAGATAAATATACTGCACACAGATATATTTGATTTATCTCTCTTTAAATATGTATATATATTCTTATAAATATATAAATATATATATCTATATACATATATATATATATATATATATATATATATATATATGACATCAACTCAAACATCAACTTTGATATATCAATATGTGAATGTATATATGTTTATATATATGTATATATATATACATGTGTGTGTGTGTGTGTGTGAGAGAGAGAGAGAGTTCTATTATTTATTTATATATAACGATGGAGAGAGAGTTTCAAGGTTGAGTGAGGTGTGCAAATGACCGATCTCAACCTTTTAACCAGTGGTTCACATGCCATAGCCTCAAGTTGTGGGTTTGAATAGAATTTCCTTCTCTTTTATGTTAGCAGTGGGGGTATTCAGCCCACTTCCTTGAATATTCTGACTAAATTATTGACCTGGATAATAGGAGATCATATACATTCTGAAGTAGATTGATACCCTAGCTGGCTGTAGAGTACTCGTGAAGGAGTATGTCAACAGTATGGTGCAGATTCAAGCCTGGGTCCGAGACACACCGCTGTCAACGAATGCCAGGGCTGACTGTAGAGGTCTGACGCCCATTCACGAAAGTAACTCGACGGAAGATTAAAGGTCAGGTCTGGGCTACACCTCTATAGGAGCATACATATACGAGGTCTGCCTGGAAAGTATCATCTTCGATTTTATCAGGAAAATAGCCTACCTGGGACAATGGCACCTTATTCTTATCCTAGATGATCCCCTTGGGAACTCACACGCTAATCCTTGTGTCACTTCCACTTTTTGAAAGAATCTTTGAAGTCAGAATCACTTTTAGCTGCTTCATGCGTTCTCCTTAATGCGGTCGACCGTCTGAAAAGACTTTGGAAAAACCAGAAATCACAGAGAGAGGGAAATGAGACAAGCGATGGACCGGCTCAGCCATTGCGAAAGAGGCAGTCGTACAGTGTAAAGGTTCACTCGATGACGTTTCAATGCCTACTGAGTAACCCTACAGAAGAGTGTCTATTCATACATCGACAACAGAGTTTCCTGATCTGTTGCCAACAATAAAATTGATACAAGCCTGGTAACTCACTCAATAATACCCACTATGTGACCAATATCTTTTGGTAGGATGTCATGCTGGGAGTGGGCAATTATAAAATTGGGGGAACATTAATGTCTATTCGGTGATAATCAGTCTTAAAGTCCGAAGTTTCAATGAAAAACAATCGTGAACACTGCAGGACACAAACTAAAGGACCACTTTTGCGAAAGCTTATATTGCGAATTGAACACCAACTAAAATAAAACGAGATACTAAATTAGGAATTGTCTCCAAAACTAACTTTTAAATATCTTTTATATTGCTAGGCGCCCAATTATATGTAAGTATTTACAATCCTTAACCTCATTTATCACAAGGCCACCAAGTAAGAATCAAACCCACTTAAATAGCAACGGTCTGCTAGAGTAGCAAGTTATCCATTGCACTATGGCGAGGTTCAAGATATAAATGTTTAATTCCTTTCTATTGTCAAGCTTTAGTCTAAAGCTCTGTTTTATTTTTTACTATTACAAAAACAGGAAAAACACGAACAATCGTCATTAAATTTTGGTTGTAAGATTTAACACTCCTTAGTGATCATAGGAATAACCACTAACTGGTCAGTAGGTTGATCTCTTATCGACTGAGCTAAATTGACAAGGCTCAAATATCCAAGAAATGTTCATTGCAGGTATGCATTCTGATAAATAGACACATTTATACAAAAGAGTAATAATTTTGTATTTGATACTAAAGTAGGAATCGAGCTTGATCCAGCAGCAGCCAGACTTATTTTATATATTTTTGCTTTGTGGAAGAAAAATCAGTGAACCTCATTTGGTACTGTCTTTGCATTGTCTGACTGATTCTCCATCTATCAATATTGGTGTGATTTTTGATGTCTGTGGCATACCGATGACAAGAAGAAATATCTGGCAATGACTCAGAACTTAGGTAGAAGTGGATTCGTATCTTTCCCGAGGGGCTTTGTTGCAAAATTAAAACAAGCCTTCTAGGTCTGGATTCAAAACCAGTTCATCCATTTAATTTTCTTCATTGTTGTGCCATCATTAGTTTCCGTTGTGTTTTTCAACTCAAGGTGAAAGATCGAGTGAACTACTGGATACATAGTAGATTTTGCAAGAACATGAAGGTACTTGAGAGTAAAAATAGTTTCTTACATCTTTGCATATAACTTTTAAATAAATATCCGTAGAGCCATCACACTGAAAATATTGTGCCAGCAATCATTTTAAAATATATGATGCCGTTGTTGAGCCTCAACAAGATTGAACAGATTGATACTGTGTATCTCATCTGGAAGATAATTTCTGGGCTAGGTATCAATATACATAGCTATATGATTGATTATTGTGTATGTGTATATGTCCATTCTCATTCATCCGGTACATTAACGAAAGCATGCCGTACACAGCTATTTCAGCGATATATTTGCAGACCCTTCTTTTTTAAATTAATGGGATTTTCTCGTTCTTGAAGGTTGAGCTTGCTCTGCCGAAAGCTTGCCAACTCAGGGTGATTCTTCGACAGCTTCGCCTTTTTTGGTTGAAGGCCAACCCTCGATCTTTTTAGAGATGATTTATTTCGCTTGCCCTTCAATCTCTGATGTTCCACATTGTCATGCATTTATTTACCCGATAATTCTAAGTCATTTAAGAAGCCTCTTCGAAGTAGAAAGCATATTAGAAAATAACGATTGTTTGACGGATACGGAAGGTCTGGGGCAGACTGACAATGGCAGAGAAACATCATAAAAACTGAACCGGACACATTGGCGTGGTTTCGTTTCGATTATTTTCAATGGAAAGCGTTTAAATCTGCGGAAAATAATTAATATTTTTCTCTCATCTTGTCAAAGTTATTTACCATCTTGTTTTTTGGAAGATGGAGTGAGTTGAATTTTTTTTACTATTTTTTGTTTCGGGTCTTTTTTGCGCATGCGTAGTCATGTACACGTCAGACGTTATTCTTTTATTAATTATTGACTATTTCCCAGTTGTTATTTCTTCCTTGCGGTTAAACGCTTTCCTCTTTATAATAATCAAACTCACTTTGGTCGGCTCTTACACGGTGAACTTCAATGAAAATAAAAACACTCTTGAATTTTACGACTTTTCATCTTATCTTTGTTGTTATTGCAGTTGCTATAACTTGTATCAGATGTGACACATCGATTCTTATTTCATATATTTTAGCTATCTGGATATCATATCATTCAACGTGATAAAATAACTGGCTTTTCAAGAATAAACATCACTTCGAAAATCTATTAGAAACTGCCCGCCTAATTTGCCACCAAAGCTGTCTATATAGGTTTTCCCAATTTCTTTTTTCATATATATATACCAATATATATATATATATATATATATATATATATATATATATATATATATATATATTTATATACCAATATATATATATATATATATATATTTATATACCATATATATATATATATATATATATATATATATATATATATATATATACCAATATATATATATATATATATATATATATATATACATATATACCAATATATATATATATATATATATATATATATATATATATATATATATATATATATATATATATATATATATATATATATATATCGGTTGTGGATACGCCCAGAACTATGCAATCTGCACATGAAGGAATTATGCTGGGCCTCACAGGGAGAGATTACAAAACAGCACAGTACATCCAGGAAAAGACAAGAGTCAGGGACATCATAAAATCTATTAAAAATCTCAAATGGCAGTGGGCTGGCTATGTTGCACGAATGGCAGACAACCGATGGACATTGCAACTCACGACATGAATCCCCATAGATCACATGGGCAACTGAGGCCGGCAGAATATAGGATGGAGAGACGAGCGAGACAAATTCAGGAAGTACTGGCTTCGTGACGCCTACGCTAGAGAAGTGTGGCGAATCCTGGGGAAGTTCTGTGTCCAACGACGGACGTTAAAAGACGGATGGTGATGGAGACATTTGGGGCAAAGATACGGGAGCTCACACATCTCATCCAATCTCACAGCTATTCAGGGAGTCGGGGGGAGGGTTGAAGATAGGCTAGCTATTAAGTCAGCATCCGAGATTAGCTGGAGGCGACACAATTCTCTCTCAGCTTTCACCAGTTGAAGAACTAAACGAAGTAGCTAAAACGTTAGTGTCCATGTGAGACAGAAAACTGAATGATCAACTATGACTGATATTTGGTTTAGATACTCGATGCTGATCCTTAAAGTTTGTTATGGAAATTTTCCTTTCAACGTTGCTACTTCTTTCTGATTGGAACTCTTCATTTTCCCTCTCAAATCTTAGACCAGCTTTTGTTTTCACATGTTGATGTTGTTTTCATATTTATTTTTCTGAGAATGTCTTCAACAATCTGTTTGATCCAAAAAAAACTTTCGCATTGCACATCAACGTTTGGTGCGATACGGAAGTCTTCTCGTCAAATTTTTGTGCCGCGCTGGAAACACGGTTTCCACGTGGTTATACAATAATATATATATATATATATATATATATATATATATATATATATATATATATATGTGGGGGTGTATATATATATATATATATATATATATATTGAGAGAAAGAGAATAGGGAGAAAAAGTATGAGAATTAGATTACAAACAAATGAAAACAGAGAGATAAATGATGGCTTGAAAAGATAGCGTGTATTGTGAGTAAGGACTGACAGCAATCGATATGATCAGGTGAGGGCAGATAGATCTCTTTAGTGAGTGAGAACTGCGAGAAGAAAGAAAATTGTCTAATATACAGAAAACAATGTTCTTATCATTCTCCCAGAGAAAGGTCATGAGTTGAACCTGTGCGCTTCTAGTGACCGAGTTATTTACTCTAGTCTCTTTGGAAGAGTCACCCTCCCTCGCCGATGCCCCTCATCCGTCACTGACCAACTGACTGGCAGGGCGTATCTGGTTCCTAATTGAATGCAAACTTTCCCAGTGTGATTGTTATTCTTTTTATCACATATATCCATTTCACACTCTCTGGAAATTTAAGCCACCTCTGGCCTGTCACTTCATCCATTACTTTATACAAACACGCTTGTGCACATGCGCACACGAGTGTATGCCGAATTACACAAACGCTTACACATACACTCACATACACACAAACACTTACAACCACACACTGAAAGACAGGAACGTACGGACGCAAACCTACAAACTACAGATAGTTTTCCGAACTATTGGACGCAAACTTCTTATCAATGTTCTTCCCCCCCACACACACACACACAAACACACCATGAGTGTTAACTGAATAATTGTTCAATAGTCTAGAAAGCTCTTTGAATCTATATATCTACCTATTTGTCTAGCTCTCTATCCATATCGAAAGCTATCCATCTATCTTTTTCGGAATCCATCCATCTATCTATCTATTCATCTCGAAATCTATCTTTGATCTCTCTCTCTCTCTCTCTCTCTCTCTCTCTCTCTCTGTCTCTCTCACTCTCTCTCTCTCTGTTTCTGCCTGTCTGTCTGTCTATCTCTCTCTCTGTCTCTCTGTCTCTCTCTCTCTGTCTCTCTCTCTCTCTAGGCTGACGTTTCTGATCTCATGTTAACCCTGGTATCATTAACAACTTTTTTCTTTTCGCGGTCAGATTATCCATTTTATCTTAATTCCACAATGCTACTTAAAGAATCATTTCTTACAAGAACGTGTTTCATTGACACAAAGACACGCAGAGACGTATATCCCCAAGGATTGTTGACATTTAGACAGAAGTGAAATCAAAAGCCGCAGCTTCAAAAAATAATTGAATATAAATGAAGTTGAGTTGAGACAATAGCGAACGTCTTGGAGTATTCGAAATAACAAATCAAAATTAAAGTTGAAGACGAAAGCAGTAGATCTGTAAATGTCGTCAACATCAGAAGAAAAATCCCAGGTGAACAGGCACAATAAGAAGCGAAGACAATGAGATATTGTTAATCAAAAGACAATGCGATGGCAGACATAATGAAAATAAGAATTCAGAACTGGGGCAAATGACAGGAAGTCGTCTCACTCCCAACAGATACATCAATTGTTACTGATTAAAAAAAAAGATTTTTTTTTGTATTGCAGTCAACCTAACGGATATGTTTTGCTGAAAGTTTCATGTATATATATATGTATAAACATAAAACGTTTATAAACGCAAACATATACATACACACGAGCATATATATATGTGTGTGTGCGTGTGTATGTATATATGTATATACATATATATGTATACGCGTGTGCATTGATAAATGGACATATTTGGTCCAACAGAATGATTCATAAACTGCCTTATATTGTATAGAAGCTTGTTTGAGATGATCTCCCGTCATTACAGGTTTATATATCACTCAATTTAGACAACGTAAATAGTATAAATAATTACAGAAAGAGGAGCTGCTGCAGGAATCGAACCTGCTGCCGAAAGGATAGCTGCTCATATATATATATATATGTATATATATATATATATATATATGACTATGGTTGAATCGATATGAGAAATGAAGGATGATATTGGAAGTTTTGCTTTGAAAGTATTGAAATTACATTCTTAACGTTTCACCCTATTCTGGATTTTTACACAAAGCAAATGAAGAGAGAAAACGAGGATAATTTGAATTATGGGTAGACAAAATTGTTTATTAATATCTTAAACTAACCAGGAATTAACACTTATGATATATATATATATATATATATATATATATATATATATATATATATATGTGTGTGTGTGTGTGTGTGTGTGTGTGTGTGTGTGCGTGTGTGTGTGTGTGTGTGATTATTATAGCTGTATCTCTTTCATTTATTCTAACAGACTGTATCATTTGTATTCATGTATTTTCAAAAATTTAACGGCAATTGCTTTTTCACATGACGCTTTTTTTGTATAGAGTAGAGACCTGTACAAATGTAAGTCTTTCGTAAAATGTAGCGTAAAGTGAACATTCGAAAAGCACAGGATATCTGTTATGGGAAGGTTAGAACGGACGTGACAGACATGAACAGATAGATAGACTGAGAGAAGAAGAGACGAGCTGACGGAATATTGGAACCAGTTAAATTGATTAGTTGATCTTTTGGCAAAATAGCCGAGTAAGACATGCCTGATTATACATTTGCATTTAAACTAGTCAAAGAGTCCGTCTTGCTGTCAAACCTGTCACCCTACAAATGCCGGCAAAGGCAAATCACTCGAAGACACAAGATTCGTAACTATAAGAAGAGACCAATGACTAATCTCCATTGAACTATGACACAATCGCAAAACGGACGAATTAAAATGTAAAGATTCAGAGCGTTGTTCGATCTAATGGATTAGTTTGATCAAGTGAAAAAAAAATATGAATAAAAAGAAAAATGTTCAGAAGAATGTCGAATCAGTACTTAGAAATTGTTTGAACTAAACGCGATCTTGGCGCCATTGATATAGGACAAATTGTAGGACTTCCTCTCACACAAACATAATGCACGTATTGCTTAGAAAAAGAAAAGTACAAAAGAATTCGACACACATACACACATACACAGATATATATTATTATTATTACTATCATTATAACTATTGAGGAATGGTTATATTTTCTGACAGATATTTCTATAAATGAGTTTCTTTGAAACTCTATTTAAAATGCCCTCCTGTTCAGTGTTGGATGTATCATTTGGACTAGGCAGCATAAATAGAATGAAAACATCAAAGAAAATGGGACTGCTGTAGAAATCGAACCTGCAACAGATTCGTAACTGATTAATTGTCTGTATTATGAGACAAATCGAGTATATATGGACCGTGGATGAAAAAAAAATCGAGTTTGAAAATATAAAGTAGTGATTCGGTCCTTTGCTTTACCGACAGCTGTTTAGCTCAATGATAAAGAGCAACCCTACGTTACAGTGTCTACCTATGATCCCTACAGCAGCCTTTTTTCTTCTATTGTTCATCGTATTTATGCTTTTCCAAGCCAAACGACACATTTACCGATAACGGGAGGACAGGGGTCATTTCAAATAGAGCTTCAACATACTTTAACGCATTCATAACTATGTGTTTATGTGTGTGTGTATATTTGTGTGTGCATGTAAGATAATTATGATAAGTAATTAATAGGAGCGATATTATCGAATCGTTATTTTACAGACATGGCTTAATTCTTAAGAATCGGGAGAAAGGTGTATGCTTTCATGTTTTCGTTCATCTTCCTAAACAGATCTAGAGGGGGAAGACATCAGATTTTTTTAAATTGTCCAAAAAACATTTGAAAGGACGCGAATATAAAACCAAGAAATTCCTTGTCTATGGTCTTGGAGCAAACTTTCGTTGCCAGTTTCAGTAAAATAATTCAATTTTTAGGTCGACGTTTGCACACAGGATTCAATTTGAATACTACTCATGGCAGAAGAATACGAAATCGCCATATATAGAGGATGTTCATTCAGCTCTTTTTTACTTCATAGCAGATGAACAAATCGTAGGTTCAAATCATGGCACAAAACATTATTGTTGGTTAGCTGTTCATTCTGGCTTTATTGAATACACCTCAAACAAGGTGGATTATTCAAATTATTAGCACATTTTCCCTAGATCAAGTAGAAAAAAATATGGTATCATCCAATGCAGAGGAAAAATATGGAATCATCCACAGCAAAATCACAACTGATACTTTGTTGCTCCTTCTCGAGTTTTTATGACGGTCTGAATCCTTTGAGGCATAGATTCCACTAGCAAACACCAATATTCTTCATAGCAATTGAGCAAATCACAGATATAACAACTTTCTTGAATAGTAGTTGACGGATCAGCTTCTGACGATGGCGCCTCGCTATTAACCATTTTTACCATACATTTTTAATCGGATTAAGATCCGGACTATTTTCTGTCTTTTAATTTTATGAAATAAAACTTGCTGTGTTTTTTCTTATACATATTTGTCCTGAAAAATGATTTCATCACCATCAAGTTTACTTTCTGTTGAATAAATGATAGAAGAGTCCAAAATTTCAATGTTCTTTGTGCATTGACAGTTGAGGTAATGATTGTCATCTTTCCTGGTCCCTTGCCTGATATGGGACCCCAAATCAGAAAAGAATCGACAAATATGATTGTTTTCTTCGGGTACTAATCATTAGGTGGAATAGGAAAAAATTGCAACACAATCACGTTGACCAATGGGAATTCATGATTCATGAATGAATATCACTTTCATCTAATCATTCACTCTCGATGATTGCCTCTCTTTAACCAATTGTAACTTGGTTTTCTTCTGTTTAGTTCTTGGTGTTGATGCTGTTCTTTGTTTTGCTTTTCTATATGTCAATTTCATTTTATTCTTTCACAAATACAGACTGCTGATACTGCCCATTTGTTTTTTTATTAGTTTTGTTGGTCATTTTCTATTTCCAAGTCATATATCTTTGCGAAGTTATCTGAAGTCTACTTGTATGTTTTTCTTATATAGCATTCGAATGCTGTTCATAATTATTCTGAATTTTAAACACAGTCGACTTTATCTTCACCACACGCCCTCTTGAATGAGATTTAAAATTATGTTGATTAAGTCGATTGAGAGCTCTCTTGCTAAAATCATGTTTCCTCTCAATTAGCCCAGTCCAACAATTAGTCCAACAACTCTTTATAATCCTCTAGTGCTCTTTTTTATCGGTAGATGGGTTTGCATATTAAGACTTGTGCTGATATCTTTTTAAAAAATACAATTTACACTTGATCTTGAATAGAAGAATCTGCCAATAATCAAAATATTTTAATCTACTTTAATTGAAGGATATTTTATGTAACCTGAGTGTTCAGCTACAAAACTAAAATTGTTTTGTGTCTTCTGTGATTCATTCATGTTCTGCAAAGTGGAAAGAGCTGGATGAACATCCTCTATTCTATAACCTAATCCAATGCTGCAAAACACCCCCTTCTCCACTTTTCTTCCCCCAACCTTGTATTTTTTTATCTATTTTTCCTAATTTACAGTTGATAATGGATGGTCAAAACCTCCAAAGCATGTCACAAAAATAAAAATCATTTTACTAAATCTGGTCTCCAATATTCCCTGCTAAAATACCATTATGTCTGATGAACTATATCCAGTGATTCATTATATATATATTTATATATGTGTGTGTGTGTGTGTGTGTGCCTGTGTCTGTGTGTGTGAGTGTGTGTGTGTGTGAATGTGTGTGTGTGTGAGTGTGTGTGTGTTTGAATAAAATAACTGCAGAAAATCGTATATATTAATCTGAAATATCTTTATTCCAATAGTGCTCAATACTTTAAGTAGAGACAATATGTAGATTGAATGTGAAAATTTGTTCTATATCAATGATTGAATAAATATATTTATTCTCTTTTGTGAAAAAACAAATTCTCATATACACATAATCGAGACAGAAAAACTGGCGGCCATATATTTACAGGGGAAATCTAGTAGATATGATCTACACAAAGCCAGACTAAAGTTGATTAAATTTGACATATTAACGAAAAACTAACCTCTCGACAGTCCTCTTGGGATAAATACGCAAAAATCCGTATTATTAAAATCGACCACAAGCATAAATAAATATATAAGAAGTCAGTGAGTCGAGAGAATTGTAGATTTTAGAAGTACTGAAATGTACTGTTTGATAATAAAGTACAAAATTATGCAGGGTTTATATAAGCATTTTCTAGCATCTAACTTGATTTTAATATTGATTCTAAGTCAATAGAAAAAAACTTCACTAATGCCTCCTAACAATGTAAGAACACAATTGAAAAATCACGCATCATGCAAAGAAATACCATCGGAAGATAATTATGGTCAGAATTTATAACATCGTTGGCGTTATCCATTGGCAAACATCTAAAATAGAGTTTTAAAAAACATCCTGAAACATCTAGAAACATCTAAATTGTATAGAATCTAGATTTTATTGATGAACCTATTGGTATAAGACATACAAAAAATCGAAAAAGCTTATTTTTTCCCGAAAATTTAAAAAGATATTTTTAGAGATGATCTACTGGAGACTTAACGGCAATTTTGAAGTCCGTTGACAAAACAGTATGGGCAAGAGCGCTGAAACACACGAGCACCTAAACAAACACGCAAACACATAAACACTTGCAAATATTTTCTTGAAAAAAGATTGATAAAACCCAGCACCATCTTTGATGGCTATGATTGTTCAACTCATAGTTGTATGAAGGTTAAATCATATTCTCATACATCTGTTTTTAGTGTATATTTCGCGTTCAGTTGACTTGATGTTTTAATGATTATTAGTCAAAAAATGAATTATAATACACAACACTGATTACCAGTTATTTACGTTTTGAAATACGTACATCATCATCATCATCATCATCATCATCATCATCATCATCATCATTCGATTAGCACCTGTTGTTGGAGATTAACCTTCTCCATAATTAGCCAGTAGTATGAATAAAGCGTCGCAGAGCCAATATTCTTTTCAATTTTCCAGTCCGTCTTGCTTTCTTATATTTTTGTTGGCCACAGAGATCTTTAGGAATCCATGTTGTGCGTCGTTATGTCCAGTGGTTGTCTAATACTCATGCAACATGGCCAGCCTATTACCATTTGAGTTTTCTGATAGTTTATCAAATGTCCCTGATTTTTCTCCAATATATTGTGTTGCCTTGTGATTTCCCCATGTGACGTTAAGCTGGAATCTTGTATTGCTTATGTAACTGAACATTTTTGGTGGAATAACTTCTGACCGTTGAATTAAGTAAAGTGAAGTATGAATAAATAGGTTGCTACCGGCGAGTCTACAACTCCCAGCCTGTATATCGGTCTTTCCTGGACAATGTATAAATCATCTTGGCCACAGATGTGTTGCCAATTGTTACATGGATCTCGAATATCGAGTCATATTGACAAATGATTCTACATACTTCATTTACCCCTTTATTTCGACATGAATAAATTAATAATATGGACTTTGCTCATCCCCCACAATGTGAATATCCATAAGGTTCACTGGAGAAATATTATTTAGTTTGACATCACCATAAATGGTGCGTTAAGCGCCTGAAGAAATTTCTCCTTAGTACAGGATAGTTCTAGGAGACAGGGTACGTTTTTACGGCCATTTTGATTTCCGAAATATACCTGGTCTTTAGGGTTTGAGATCAGGGATTGATTGCTGCGTTATTAGGTTTAAGAGAGACTGGGGACAGTTGTAGTGCCTTTTGGTTACTTAGAGACTGGTTGGACCTAGCCAGCCGAATGGTTATATATTAAACGTACATATGGCTGATGATTACCCATACCATTTAAAGATAATTACATATGAATTATCGTTCATAATACTTATCATTATAATCATATGGAATAAATCAGATGTTGCAACTGACCCCAAGACTAGGAACAGTTGAAACATTAATTAGAGACGATTGCAACATGTTAAAATACATCATATTTCACTGATCCAATCTTGCTGTTTGCCTCAATGAGCACAGTATCCTGAAAACATGTTGTTTTTTTATAATAGTATGATGGCATCATTTACTTATTTACTTGTTTATGAAATGCTGTATATTAGGTTTTGTTCATGCATAGAACATAGGCCTACTTTGTGTCTATATGCAGATGTTACAGATGCGATTCAATCCCTCTATGTTTCAGTTTTAGATGGGAATTGAGAAACAACTTGCAATACAACAAACTTTTATAAACCATATATTTATTGTACAATGCTGCAATTGTTTCAAGAACTTATTTTTGTCACACTCCTGAGAATGTGAACAGCGACCTTTGGCATGTTTCTGATTGGAGGAATAAGATTTGTTGCAACCGTCGCTTGTTGCAATCGTCCCAGTCTCCATTACTTCTTTTTCTTTGTATCCATTAATATCACCCTGTAATATTGTCATGTACTATTGACATTCCTTCCATTAGTTTTCTGTGCTCTCTTTTGTCTGCGGTGAGTTCTTGGAATTTCTCCGCAGTTGTCCTCTCTATCTATTTCCAATCATCTTGTATATGTATGTTTTTGGGGTGTTGGATTGATCTAATTCTTGATAACTTTTCTGTTTTACCGGGGTAATTGTTTTTTGTCTTCCTTTATCTATCCTTATCTGACAAGTTTGAAATGGAATCAAAGAGCTTTTTTAGAGGGGAATGTTGGTGTCCTGTCTAAGAATGTGAGCCAACAGCCTTTATGTAGTTCTTCTGATGGTTCAATGTATAAGTTCTGATTCGCATGTCTTATTTAGCTCTGTGTTCCTTATATGTTCTGTTGTGTTAAGAAACCTTCTCACGCATTTTTTAGTAGAAAAGAAGTTCTTGATCTTGAGGGTAAGCAATATGTGACAATAGACTTTGAAGCCGAGAAACCTAAAAGTGGTGTTACACACTTTGCGCTTACTACTATATCCATAAATATAAAGAGGAGAATAGATGGATTCATGCCTTTTCCAACGGGATTGGTGCGGAGTAAACAAAAATGGTCACAGTCAGAGTTTTTAAAGAATGACGTGATGTATCTTAATCGTTTCTTTGTTGTTACTCTCCTTAGAAATAGGGTAGTTTTGGTCAACGAATCATATGTTGTTGGTAGAGAAATACATCCATATAATCGTACAAGGTCTTTTGCAAGCATGCTTTTATACACGAGATGGGGACTTAGCACAGGGCAGAGAGGTGGCAGAAAGCTCTCAACTAAAATGGTGATCAATTCTGTGAATCCGTGTTTCATCTATATTTTAATATTTCCATGGAAATAATGTAAAATCTTATTTTGTCTAATCTGGACACGGTAAAAGTTTTTCACAAGTGAAAAGCACTGTGGCAGGTTTGAACTCGACTCCCGTGCTGCCAACTGCTTGGCCGCCGGCACTTTCTTTGTGTCATTGTCAGTGGTTTTGTTAACTTCCATGAATATATCAATAGAATTAAAATCAAAGCCTTTTTTCTTTTCTTCCTTCCTGTGTGTCTAATGGCTACAAACAAATAGACATAATGTTGTGATCGTCAACGACTACGATGATGACATCACAGACGCTGTAGATACAAAGAGCCAATCAGAAACGATTATCATCGTCACAGATAAAATAAACTCTCGCTGGCTTCAGAAGACGATAAAATATCAATAAAAGTCCTCCGGCTTTTCTTTCTCGTTTGAGATCTCGTCTCACAGTCCCCGTGATACTCAGCACAATATAGACCTACGGCTAGATACTTTTATTTCGAGCGACGGATCTCGTGAGATTTTGCATGAATAAGAAAACGGTTATAACCAGACGACAATGTTAATTTTCTGAGTTTTAACATCCTGAAGGCGATAAGAATTTTTTCAAAATCTTCTTTTTTTTTTTTCATTTTTTATGCAATGAGTTTTCAAAACGTGCAATGAAAGCTTGATTTCCTTTTTAATTTAACGAATATATATATATTTATATATATATATATATATATATATATATATATATATATATATATATATATATAGCACTATGAAGACAACGAATGCTCCTTTGCTTCTAATTTTGTCTCTTTGTTCTCAACTTTGTTTCTTGGTCTATGTTTTATGGACACTCAGTCACACCCTACGGACTACGAATTTATGTACAAGGGTAATTTGATCCTGAAATGAACATAAAATATGTGGCTCAGATCTCCACTGGCCTTTAAAAGTCAATTTGGGTTCATGTCAGTCATGGCATTTTTCAAATCTCTCGGGGACGGCTGCACTCTACGGGCTACCAATTTATGTAAGAGGATTGGATCGGTGGTGCTGACCTCTGGTGATTTAACCAATCAAAACAATTCTAATAAACAAAATAAACACCAGGATATACTTCGGCAGGAGATAAATTTTACAACTACTTACATAATTATCCGTTGAACAATATACATTCAATCACTTCTGCGATGCCAATAATCTTTAGTCGAACCATTGGCTTTTATTTTAAAGCCAAAACGTGTATATATATATATATATATATATATATATATATATATATATATATCGAAATTCATTGCAACTATTGGAGATTACCGAACTACTGTTTTACCTTCTATATATAAAGGGTATTCCACTATAATGTGTTGGGAAATTTAAGTTCAGCTAACTGTGTTTCATAGCTATATTAAATCTCAATCTGATATTCTCACTGCATAATGTTTATCATTCTGAGATGATTAATGAATACCCTCGAATCGCTGTAACCATGGCCGTTCTTTATCCGGTTGTTCTGTCGAATGACTTATCGCCGACCCAGTCAGCCGACGACAGTTTCGCCTTGCAAACGATCCGTACACGACCTTTTCAACGAGGTGATGTTTTGCCATCTTGGTTTTTCGTCGACAGTTGCTTCGTCGATTACTTTTCAGTACAATTAAGAGGTTGAAATTTCATCAAAATAACTTTACGTCTTAAATAACATCGGAAGAACGGGATGATAAAACACTTATATCATAAAAAACGCAAATGATCAGAATAATTATCCAGTAGTCATCATCACACTATTTTTGAAGAGGTAGTTAAAATTGAAAAAAGATTATTTCTTGATTTTTTTAGCTTCGCTGGAAAGGAAAAAGGCAAAATTTCAGTCAATAGAAACGAAAATCAAATTTCCATTAATTGTTAAGTAAAATAGTGCAATGTTCCAAAGTAATTTTTTCCATTTACCTTTATTATCGGCAACATTCAACATCAGCGTGTATTTAGATATTGAATATCGATTTGCTTCTAAAAATGTTTCCAAGATAATGTAAATTTTGATGTAAAACATTCATGTTTAAAATTTGAAATCCTGCAGGCACCTCTGCCGTAACAAGAGTAATTTCAAATTTTAAGTTCTTTCAAATCCAGTCAATTGAACATTAAATTATTTAATTTCCTTCAAATCAATTTTCAGGGGCCTACTTTATTTTCGAAACATTTTTTATCATACATTCTTAACAGAACAGTTTAATCATTCTGTTGAGGAGAGATACACATCCTTCAAAGAAGTTATTTGTAATCATTACTGTCAAAAATGTAAGAACCCTATTTACGGATTAATCAAATCTATACCTTTATAAGTTATAGGGATAATAGAATAACTTACAGTAGAAATTGTACACCCGATGAGAAGAAAACTTGCACATAAAAGTATGATCCGCTGACATATCAAATAACTGTTGATGGTTGCGGATAATAAAAGTTATTTGGAAAAAGTACCTCGAAACATTGCGTTATTTTACTTGATAATTGATGAAAATGTGTTTTTCGTTTCTTTTCACTGAAATTGAATAAAGTCAAAAGCGCTAATTTTCAGATTACAATGTAAGCAACATTTAATTTGATTTAATCAAAACAAGGATGAAACGTAGAATGCAGACCCCTTTAACTATACAAAAGAATAGTATGAAGAAATGCTCTAACAAAAATCATTGTCTTAATTGAATTTAATTAAATTTTGATTACGATGTAATCAGAAGATTTGCGCTTTTGATTTGAATCAGTATTAAGTTCCGGATTTTATATTTGATCCTATTTATTTATTTTCAACTTACCTTTATTTCTGGCGCGTAGTGAACAATTTGTTACAGACAGTGCAATACGAGAGAAACATAATGTTGGCTCCTAAAACTGATCCGTCTTCCAATCCCGTGAAAATATCGAGCAAATGCCGAAATTCATATCAGACACTCTTCCTTCTTGAGATTTGAGAAATTAGATCTTTCCGAAAAGTTAGGTTAAATACAAGAGTTGGTTAAACCAATTAAAGTCCTACGTACCTGGAGCACCTGATGTACAATGATAGTTTTCCTAGTAATGTTACAAGGAATTCATTATTTGATTATTACTCTTTGCTCTATGAATGCCATATTGTGCTGAAGTTGGCATTATCCAATAGATATCCAACCCCTCATAGAAATACATAATACAAGTATGTATATATCATGAGTGATATAAGAATTCGATATATTCCGATAAGTTCATCTTAATATCCTCATGCAGTTTCAACATTGACAGAAATTGGGCCCAAAAAATACCATAATCAAAAAATATTGAACTAAGATTAAACTTAGAAATGCTACGTACAAAAGAAACAATTCTTGGTCCGAATTCGGTCAATTTTGAAGGCGTATCAGAAAGTTGAAATAAACTTTTTGAAATGTATCGGATACATTTTGCACTTGCCGTACCGATTTGCATAAACGCACATTAATTGATCAATGGTATTGGTATCTTAGTTTGATTTTGTAGATGAAATGATCGCTGATTCTTTACGTATAATGTAAATTCGTTGCTAATGATATCCCAATACAAATGTATAGAAAATCTGGAAATATACGTATTGTCAGTAGCTACGAATCAAGGCAAATGTTATCGACAGAATGACTCTATTATAAGAATGATTTACATGCATTGTAAATTATTTTTTATATAATGAAAACATTTTACATGATATACGATAGAATAGCATTTAAGATCATGAAAAAGGGAGTTTTCAGTATTCAGAAAAGAAGAAAAGTTTTTTTCCTGACTGAATAGGACTGTCATATCTGTTAGGTTCAGGAATATTGATTTTTGGTTATCACACTACCTGACCCCGAGATGAACACACATTCAGAGAGATAAAAAAAACAATTAGAATGAGAATTGGCATAGCTTGAGCCAATCTTCGTTTGGTAAAATGACTTCAGAAGATTCTTCGTTGTTTTTTGGGGGTTTTTTTTTCCTTTTCAAACTCACACTCGTCTTAGATTAACAAACACACTCATCTTTGTCCGTCGCGTCCCCCAACGTTCTTTTCTTGTGTTTTGGAACTAAAATTACAATTCTATCAATCGAATTAAGTATTCGTCTGAGTTTTATCTGGCATCTTCTGAAATTAGAAGACAATATAAGGTTTGTGGAAAACTTCCCAGTGTCTTTTTTTGATTACTAGAGATTGAAAACACAATAGAAAAACTTTTTTTCACCGGACACTTTTACGCACACCTAATATATTGCCCTTGTGTCAGACTATACAGAGCTAACTTGTTTGCATCTTTGCCGAAGTCGAGTTAAAAGATCATTAGTGTGAATATAAGAACAGCCATCACAACGTCAGGGAAGGCGTCCACAAACAATCTATGTATTTCGTTTACTGTATAAAAAAGATTGAGACTCATACGACAATATCAGATTCCACTCTCATATTGTCGGATCAGCAAAACCCAAACTGATTCACTAATTATAAACAAATATGGGAAATGATAGCACCACAGACAGTAAGAAATGACCTATCCACTGTGTTTGGTGTAATTGAGATTAGACTTCGTAGTGTGATGATCTGACTTATTCAAGTCAAGTTTGTGACTTATATAAGAGACTCAGCCTCTTAGATTTTGTTTTATATCTTCATCATATCATTGTTGTCTTTTTCTCAGAACTTTCCAGGTCAAAGATGAAGTAAATCTTTACAAGACTTGAACTTGCATCTGAAATTCGAGAAGCTCGTCTTTCAATGACTACTCCATACCTTGACAAGTGACACAATAAACAGTCGTATTGTCATCTCTCCACTCCGACTCTTCAGGGGCACTATTCCCAGCTATTTTACTCGTAGCTTAAGGTGGGGGAGAAATGATAGATCCATTTCTTTCCCAAGAGTATTCCTGCGAAATGAACATAATCAGCTCCCATGGGCTTTTTATTGGGCTGTGAATCCTAGGAAAATGGCTATTAGAACAATCTAAAAAGCCAGAGCTAATTCGATTGTCACTCAGTGCTCAACTGTAATTTATGAAGATATACAGGTAAATATGGCTAATTTTAATTACTATTAATAATAACTTGTAATTCCACTGGTCTTGTGCCAAAGTAAGCGAAACTGTGTTAATTCTATTGGTTGATTGCCTATATTTTGTATAGGTGGTCAAAAATGCCATCATCCATATCGTTATTTGAAACCGTCGACCAAAACTGTGACCCAAACAATCAACATGTGTTTCTTCAGTTTTTAAGTTGGTCTGGCTGGCTGGCTGGCTGGTTGGCTGGTTGGCTGTCTATGTATTTTGCGTACAGACAACACCAATAGAGCTAGAGGACTGGAAATTTGGACATTCATGTATCCTTCATTAAGTTTAGAAAAACAGCAACTTTTTCTTTGTTTTTTTTTTTTAAATCCCCGCCCCAAATTTTAGTACGGGTCAATTTGCAATACAAGTTCATATCAAATTCATCCCTCTTTTTTGTCCACATGCGTTTATGCTTTTTGGGGGGCGGGGGTCAGACTATTTGCTGATTTACCAAAAGGCAAGTTAACACCACTTTTTTTCAATTTGTTTAATTGATAATCCCAAGATGACATTCAGTCAAAAGATAATAGTCATGTGGTGGTTTCTTTTGAGTGACGAACCAGACTAGTTTTTTTTTATTTAAAACTTTTGACAACATTTGCTTCTTCGGGCAAAGCTGTATCAATTGACAACTTGACCGATCTGAATCCTAACTCAGACGATATACAAACTTGACCATTTGACAGAAAAGATGAAATATTTTGATCATCTGAGATCAGATATCTGTTAAAATTTGACCCCAAACTAAAACCATGACTTGAGTTTTTGGTCAGCAAGGAAAGAGAACTCTGACTTTCACTTCAGTCTTTTTTTTATTAGCTATGAACTACAAACACTGATAAAGATCAGCAGAGTTAAGTAAGTATCAGCCATTTGTTCATTTTATCACCCGATACCCGACTCTCAACCCTGAGTTGAAGAAAAATAAACTTCGATTAGTCAAGTGGAAAAAAATGATTGGCAGTCACGGCAATCTATAACTGGGGTAAATGACTTCGAAAGATTATGCGTTGTAACTTAGATATGTTTTTGTTTTCCTTCTTCATTTACTTAAAACTACAGTAATCTCTTGTACAGGGTTACCCTGTTTAGAGCTAACTCGCAAAAGCGCTCGTTTTCAAATATTTTCTGTGGTAAATTCAGTAATTTTAAATTTCGAAATTTGAAAAAAAAAAAACAGGTATGGTTAGTTGCATTATAGAAAACCTTCCCGTGACAGCTTCTTTCAGCTGCGTGCCGTGTTTGGGTGATCAATTAAAAAAGGAAAGAAGGGGATCTTTGAATAAGTCATTTTTCTCGCCTTTTGTTGGGCAGTGATCACTAAAATGTCTGAAGTCTGAATTAAAAAGAAACAAGCTCGAATGTTAGTTGTAACGAAATAAGGGGTTAATTTGCAAATTGAACCTTCACTAAAAAAAACTATCAAGGAAGGAAATATCCCCAACACATTTTGAACGTAATAAGGGACGACTGTTGTGATTTTGAGTCTTCTTTATAGTTCTAAACACGCTTACTCTTCCCTATCTTATAACAACGTCCAATTCCTCGCCTCTGCTGGGGTCAAAGCATTCGAATTCTAAGACACATCGTTCATTTTAAAATAATTGATAGCACAATATTTTCGGTGGATGTCAACACATACATTATTATAATAATTGTATGCTAACACAAAAGAAAGTATTAAAGTATTCAAGCCTTCGGCAGACCAAGCTCAACCTTGAAGAAAACTTTTTAGTCCTGAAAGGAATAGTATATAACCAATGCATCCTCCCGATAGTCAACTATTAAGCTCAAAGATGAAACCTTACCAAGACCCTGCTCCTCAAAATGAAAACCATGCTCAACCTCACAAGAAAGCTCAGTATATATATATATATATATATATATATATATATATATATATATATATATATATATCCTGTAGGCCTCGTTGAGCAATGAGAGATAGAATCAGAGTCAACAAGCACCCTAATTGGCGTCACTATTTTACCAATAATTAGTCTCATCTGGAGTTTGAACTCAGCTCGCTAAATCTATCCCCAACGTCACTAACCGCTCGGCCACCTCAAACTTCCTCAATTGAATTCGAAGTTCTATGGAGCTGAAACACGGAATCTAACCAAGAGACTGACCCTCAAACTGAAAACCATACAACTTACACATGGAAGAATCATGCTCAACCTCATATGGAGAGATCACAAGACAGCATAATATATCAGAGGGGAAAACAGAAGTCTGCGACATCAAAGAATCTATTAGAAAACTAAAGTGGCCATGGGTTGGTCATGTTGCAAGAGTGGCAGACCACCAATGGACATCACATCTCACAACATGGACCTCCAGATATCACATGCGTAACCGATGCCGGCAGAATACGGTGACGGAGAGACCAGTTCATAAAGTATTAGCTCTGCGACGCCCATGATAGAGACATCTGGCGAATTTGGGGAAAGTCTATGTCTAACGACGTACGAATAAAAATTGATGATGATGATGATGATGATGATGATGATGATGATGATGATGATGATGATCCCGTACAGTGCTGTTAGTTCAGGGCTGCGTTCTCTTAGGGATGTAATAGAAGTAATTTTGTCTGGTTTTTTTTTTTGTCATTGGTAGAAATATACATAGAGGAAATTCTTCATCATAAAAGCAACAATAAAATAATCGAGTAAAAATTGAGATTACAACATGTTAGTGAGATTATATTCATCTAAAACCAATAATAATAATCATGATAATAATGATAATAATAATAATAATGATAATAATAATAATAAGGAGAAGAAGAAGAAGAAGAAGAAGAAGAAGAAGAAGAAGAAGAAGAAGAAGAAGAAGAAAGGATAGAGCAACACTGGTAATAAAGTCATAATAGTGAAAACGTTTCATCAAAGCAACGAAAATAAAATCGAGTAAAGATCGAAATAAAATCACAATAGTGAAAATATTTATGAAAAAAGCCCTAGATAATCAGATTGAGTAAAACTACCAATGAAGTCATAATTGTTAAAGTGTTTCAACTAAGAAGTAGCCATAAAAAAATCAACTGAAAGGAGCAAGAGAATATTAGTAACGAAAGTGCTTTATCTAAAATGCAACAATGATAAGATGAAGAAAAACAAGAACTGAGATAAAGAAAAGAAAATGCTTCAATCTAACCGATTTCCAAAGTAAAGATGTTGATATAATTTGGCAAACGGTTGTCTTTCTGATCGTATCAGAGCATTTCGAAGCGTAAATTTCTCTTCATGCTGATAGGAAGGGCTACATTATAAAAAGCTCTTTTTAGCTAAACAACAGATTTCCCCCACGATTCGCGCAGACGTTATGGTTGTTAACGTCTGCTTGAGTGAACACCAATATCTTTAACCATGTGTGATCTGTGTACACGTCGTCGTTTTCCAGCGCTTGTTTAAGGGCATCCATCAAGGTCAGTGCAATCGTTAATTTGCGTTTATTGAAATGAAGGTGCAGATCGGCGTGCTTACGAGTGATACAGCTAAATGGATTGAGTGGTTTGCAATTGTTAATAGAAGGCAACAACTGGATCGGGAAAAAGGAGAAAGAGACGAAATCGGAACAGAATGCTGCGTGAGGAAAGAGAGGGAAAGATTGAAAGTGAAATGAAGAAAGATTTACAGAAATCGAGAGAGAAATAAAAGGATGTAAGGAAGGAAGACATTACGTGGATGGCCTTCGAGAGTCAGAATGGGTTAGTAAGACGATGAAATAAAGGGAGGAACGAACGGTTTTGGTTAGTCACTGAATAGAAACCGTCATGTGACGAGAGCTTTCTAGTTGTATGTCGTGTTGGTTGGTGATCCATTCAAAACTTGGGTAAAGGGGTGATCAATAAATGAGCTGTTCTCTTCGCCCTTTTTTGTACTAAAAAAAATCTGAATTTTCGAAAAACAAGCAGACGCAGACTGATCGATTTAGCATAAGGTTACGTTGCAAACAGGGCTCTTCCTTTCAGAAACGAAAGCGTTTTATCTAAACTTAGTAATGAGTAAATGTTCAAAATTTCTGCTCTCTCGCTCTATTGGGGTAGTCTGTATACATGATGTATACATACCTACATAGCCAGTCAGCCGGACCAACTACAAAACTGAACAAACTTATATCGATGGTGTTGATGACAGTTTCGGTTGATAGTTCCGAATAATTCAAGGAAAAAGTGGGATAATCCGAGGGACACAGAATATGTCAGTAAGACAAAGAAAGTAGTTAGATTTTTTTTTTAAAGCAGGACAATTTGTTGAAAAATAAGGAAAGAGAGGGAGAAAGAGAGAAAGAAAGAAAGAAAAAAAAAGACACAAACAAAGAAAGAAAGGAAGGAAAGAAGGGAGAGAATAAGAAAGAAAGAAAGGAAGGAAGAAAAGGAGAAACAATGAAAGAAAGAAAGAAACAGAAGGAGGAAGAAAAGAGTGAAAAAAGATTAAAAGAAGCGAAGAAAGAAATGAATTAAAAAAGGGAAAAGAAAAAATACAGAAAGAGGAAAGAAAGAGAGATAGAAAAGAAAGAAAGAGAGAGAAAAGAAGAAGGAAAAGAATGGAAGAAAGAAGAAAGGAGAAAGACAGAAAGAAAGAAAAGGAGAAAGAAAGAGAGGAATTGTGATTTGAAACCGTTTAGTTTGAAATAAACACAAATATAAAACAAAAAAACAATATATTTCTTACATCCAGCATCGCAAGACGTATGGTCATCAGCATCAAAAGATCATCAATTTTCAAGCGTTGGCATTCCGCCACAGGATTTCTTTCTTCTGGACGAATTCTTTGTACATCGTGTCTTTGTTTGCTTCCTGGGGTTTCCGTGTCCTCCCTCAATTCTTTTGGCACAGCTCGCCTTCTCCCAGGTATTCCTGATAACAGATTTTGCCCTCACTTATTTTTAACACAGGCCTCAAAGAGCAACGGGAAACTGCTTATTGCTATAATGATTGTCACACTATAATAAACTGGTCTGGTTAGTCACTCAATAGAAACCGTCTCTTGACTGACATCTTTGGGCAACATGACTTGTTGGGTTTGATCAATTGGAAAATTGGAAAAACGGCGCAGTCAATGAATGAGTTACATCTCTTGCATCTTGGAAAAAAGTCAGCCAAGCGTGAATACTACCGGACACAAATTAAGGGATCAATTTAGCTAACACTTGCATTGCAAATTGAATCAGCCCACTGAAAACCTCTTGGAGGTTGGCTAATGAAACAAAATCAAAATTGTTTATGGTCGTAGCTTTACTGGTGCAGCCCATATAGGCGTATACATGTTATACTTACATAGCCAGATGGACCAACTTGAAAACTGTAGAAACCTTAATTCACAGTTTTTGGTTAACGATTTCTAGTAAATGAATACAAACACCGTTTTAGGGTTGATACATTAAGCAAACAATCGATATACGTTGATAGACGGAAAATATATTCGAAATCAAGGCTGGTAGTTCCATCACAAAGGAAGAATGATACAATACTTCATTTTTTTAAATAACATAGAAATGGATAGAAAGAAAAGGATGATAGGTTGAATCATGACTCAGCGCTACCAATACATACATAGGCAGTGTTGGTGGTGGAATCAAGATACCTTGATGAAAATGTACTACCAATTGGTTTTTAATCAAAAATGTACAATTAAAAAAAATATGGACACGTACTAAAGAGACCAATTCGGAAAAAAATTCATTGTAAATTGAGACCCCGATAAAAACATATTGGGTGGGGAAGATTTGGGGAAAAAAATCCATGCTCGTTGAGAGTTGTGTGTTCGTGAATTTCAACTATGAATGGTTAGGGCTGGGAAAAGTCTGGGTAGATAGATGGGTACATTTCAATGTCAGAACACATGAATAACCAAAACTTGATCAAACCAGTCCGTAGTGGGTAGCTGTGCTTGGAAAAAAACTGGAATGTTTTGCAGTATAAGAGAAATATTGGAGAAAATAATGAGCGAATGTGATGTTGGAAGAAAAAAAAAGAGAAAAGTTGATATGATTTAAAGGGGATCAAAAAGAAAGATAAGAAGGGAGAAGAGAAGAGGGAAAAGCAATTGAAAAACAAGAGAAGAAATTGAAACTCACCATCATAGTCAATAATTAGACAACCGTAGCGCCAAAATTAGGAGTTATATAAAAAAAATTCTTTCGAAAAATGAATATGGTCAGAACAAATTCTGTTCATGACATCACTGGCGTCTTCCACGAAAAAACATCTAGAATAGAGTAAAACATAACTTACAGAATCATCTAAATTTTCGAAGATAAAAATGTTATCAATGAACTCGGTAAAGACTCCCAAAAGATAAAGAAAGCTTTTCCCCCAATAATCAAAAAAAAAAAAAAAACATTTTCAGTAGCCGTCTAGTGCAGCACTGATACCAGTTTTTTTTTTTTTTCAATTTGTGACAGTAAGTCCAGGGGCCTAGGAAAACATAACCACACCACATAATAGCAAGTATAACAGGGACAAAACCCTTCGCCACCTTTGGTAGCAACGGTTGTTCAATAATCGTAAAAAGGAGGTTGAAAAAATCAGTGAATAAAAGATAGAATAGATAAAATAAGATTTATTTATATATGATATGAAAAATTCCTCTACGAGAATCACCGTAAACGTTTATATTAAAAATCCGTATTCTACATTAAAATACACATTAATTCAAGTGATATGAATGTTTGAAGCTCAATATAAATCAGAAGTGCAACAGTACAGAAAAACATTTACCAAGCAATGTTCTTCCAGAATTCTTCCATATATTTCAGCTGATAACTCCCAAAATTGTCCCAGAAGAAAGAAAGAAATAGCAAAATAGAAAGAAGCAAATAATGAATGAATATACATATGTAATTGTTTCTAAGGCAAGAAACTGAAAGAGCAGATACGAAGAATGGAATGAAACAACGAAAAATTATTGAAAGAAAAAGGAAGAAGCAAATCGTCATTTTTTTTTCAAGTGATGAAAGCCTCCAATCACATTACACAGAATTCAGAACTGCAAACAATCACAAAACCACAACGTTTTCAAACGTTCAAATAACTGAGTGCTAAAATTTTATAAAGAAAAAATTGAAAAAAAAAATGCTTTGAAAAGACAGCACACAGCAGAAAGCGTCGACAAAATGTATCGTGTGGTTTCCGAAGTTGGAAATCAGGGAAAACTGAAATGATATTCATAAAAAGAACAATTGAGGAACAAAAGCCTGTGCAGCTTCGGTGACGGCTGTAAACTTTTAGAGAAAAACTCTTGAAAATCTCGCGAGAATTTCGAGGAAACAGATCTCAAGAAAGGAGAGTAGGAATAAAAGAAGACGACAGCCATTAACTAAAATTGGATGACATAGAATAAATAGGATTGTTCTTTTGTAATCAGTTCGAAAATGTTACACACAAACTGGATCCTATGAAAGGAAGAAAATGAACGATCCGGGAAATGGGAAGATGGCAGGTAAGGAAGGAATTTAGTAAAGAAAAATCAAGAGCGAAGAAAATTAAGAAAGTTGTATAAGGACTCATAAAATGAAGAAACGAGGAATGAAAGGAGAAAGGAAAGAAAAGAGGATGGGATATAAGAAGGGAAAAAACAATGAAGGGAAGAAGCGGGGAAGGAAAGAGAGAATGATGAAAGAAAGAAGGAAACAAACAAAGGGAAGAGGAAAGGGAAAGGAGAGAGTAAAGGATGGAAAGATTCGAAGATGAAAGACAGGAAGGACAAATGAAAGAAAGGCGGAAAGAAAATTGAAAGGAAGGAAAAATGAAAGAAATCAGGGGAAAAAGACTGATGAGAGGAAAGAAAGAAACGAGAAGAGAGGGAAGGAATAGCAAACTATAAAGGAAGGAAAGAACGGAGAAAAAATGAAGTAAGAACAATGAAAGATAAATAATAATAAAAATGAAGTTAAATAAAATATAATTGAAGAGAGAAAATGTGGAAATATGAAATGATGAATAGACAAACGAGCAGCCGATGAGACGGCTGGATGAATTGAAACTCGAGAAAACTGGACGAACAAAAAAGCTGAAAGGAAAATAAATGAATGGGAAATAGAAAATGAATAAAAAGAAAGAAAGAAAGATAAGACAAGGCAAGACTGCCTGCTGCAGGGTCAAAATCCATACCTATTTTTATTCCGACTGAAAATGATAACTGCAACATTTGTATTGTATACATAACAAATTAAAAATATGAAAAATGCTTATTTTGTATAAAGGTATTCATTTATCAGAATATTAAAAAATCTGTGTATCTTTATGATAAAAGACTTGTCAGTCGTTGTCCTTGATATTCTTGTAAGAGGAGGAAAACTCCATACGTTGCAGTGGAGTTTAACATCCGTAAGTGTAATTGGAAACAACGAAGAAGGGAAGAAAACAATGGAGGGGTAAAAGAAAAAATAACTGAAAGAAGTTATGTGTAGAAAAGAAGAAAGAAGGACAGATAAACGAATGAAAGAATGAAAGAAGGAAGGAATAGAAGTAGAAAAGAAAAAAGCAAATATAATCAGAGGAGGGGAAGCAGGAAGAAATAAAAGAAATACTTGTATGTGAAGAAAGAGAGAATAATAGAAGAAAGATATCAAAGAAAAAAGAAAGAAAATATGAACGTATGAAAGGAGTGAGGCACAACGAAGGAGACAGAGTCGAATGAGAAGGAGAAAATAGAATTAAAAAGGCTAAGAAAAGGGACAATGAGAAAAAAGGAAACAATTTAATTTTTGAGTGAAAGAAAAGACAAAGGATTGAATGGAAACAAAACAATGAGGAAAGAATGTAAGAGAAAGAAAGTAATAATATATGCAGAAAGGAATGATATGTGTAAATAGAAAGAACTAATGAAAGAAATAACGTATTAAAAAGAAGGAAAGAAAGAATGAAAGTAAGAAGGAAATCGAGAATGCCATGAAGAGAAACAATAGCTAGTTAAATATGTACTGTCTTTAAAGCGGGAACACAATGCTATCCCCGTAGGGGCTCACATAAGTGCTTGAAGTGTACAAGCCAGTTTAACTCTTGTTCGAACTGTCATGAGATACGCTGCTTTGAATCACGTGAGATCACGAATCCTTGCCGGTCCGCTCATGTGACTTCACATCTCACATTTTCTGTTACTGCACACAGTTGCAGGCTGCGTGATAACATGAGTTTTGTTTCACATGTAAGACTGACTTTAAAAAGGGCATATATAATCCATGCAATATTTCGTGACCACACGTAAAATCACGTGAGGTGACACGAAGTGTGAATCCTACTGCTGGTTTTCTTGGTTTCATGGCCTCGTGAGCTTGCCTAAGATTACATGACGTGAAAGCAATGTTCTAGCCTTTGGTCGGTGCAGCAATACTGTGACCTTGTGCAAGACTATATTAATTCCCGATAACTTTAGCATGATCGAATGAATAAGCAAAGTTAAAGAAACAATCGAGTGATTACTTCGACATAGGGAGATCGTTCAATCCCAAATGAAGAATACGTAAAGTCAATTGATCGTGGTAGATTCTAGATGTCAACGATAAAGAGGCAGTGATTGATTGTTTCTTGAATTGAACAAACTTGGATTATAGATGGCTTTTATGTAAAATCCCATATTTTATATTCTTTTTCTTCCATCGATGATTGGATTTGCTTCCGCATGAATGGATCTGACTCAACAGATATCTTCATTAGAAAATGGATATTTTGATTAAAACACAAAGCTTTTATATACATCTGAAGCCAGGATGTTCTGGTGCTATATTCTGTATGATGAAACATAAATAGACTTATTCGGTCACAGCAATAGGACTACCGTGTGGAGGTAAATAGAGAAGTGCCTGAATCCAGATGATACCATCCCTACCAGCGAATATGGTAGGGGTATCACAATGATAATGTGGGGATGTTTTTTGTTTTTTTTCAGCTGAAAGCACTGAAAAAATTATCTCAATATTTTGAATGAATACTTGAAATTGCTGGTGAGGGAATCGAGATGAAGACAACGTTGAACCTTCATGCAAAACCCTGATCCCAAGCAAACTAATTTTACTCAAACATTGGTTAAAAGATACGAAATTCGATTTTCCCATGGCTGATTCATGCCTTGGCTCAAAGTCTATGGGAAATTATGGTAACAGTGGAAGAAAACAGTGATTGAAAGAAGATCAGTACAATTTGAAACATTTTAAAAAATATACAATAGCAGACTCGGCTGAAATACCTCCTGATTTGTGCCAGGAGCCTATTGAAAACGACGCTTACCGAAGATTTGAAGCAAAAGTTATACACTATTTAATCAAATTATATAAGGGTGCCAATAATTTTGAACTGTTCAATTATTTTGTCATTTTATTGTGCTTTTTATGAATATTTGTTGGTGAATTTAATTGTTGTTTGGTGGCAATTCGGTACTTGTGTTTATACTGACCAAAATTCATTGTTAAAGACAAGCGAGAAATCTAATAAAAAGCCTTTTTTGCAGAGAGACACCAATAAATGCGAGCGTAACTCCTTATGTTCTTATAACCCTTTGTATCTTTCTAAATAGGTTTCTAGACTATATATATGTATATATATAATTATCATTATTATTATTATTATTAAGATATGGATGTATCCGACCGAATAATCATAAATTGCGTTATATCATATTCAAACCCTTATTGTAAATGATCTCCCGTTATTACACGGTTAATATCACATTATGGAACATATTTTATCAGAATTAACCGACAAGGAAATTGAAAATGAAATGAGCACCGTGAAGGACTTCATTTTTTTTATTCATTTACGGGGTCGGATGTTCAATTTACTACTCAGTTAATTCTGGTGTCGGACGAAATATGTTTCTACAATAATGTTACTACAATTATCAAATTTTGTCTGATTTTAACTGTCCATCCTAATATATATATGAATAAGAAATTAATACCTTGAAGCAGCCATCCTATTCGTGGTAGAGTTCGATTCCTGCAATAGACCTATTTTCTTTAATTTTTCATTCTATCTACATTGTCCAAACTTAGCCCAAATTAACCGTGTGAGGACGGGAGATCATTTCTAAAAAGTTTCTATATAATATAATGCAATTTATGATTAATTCTGTCGGACAAAATATGTCCATTTATATATATATATATAAATATATATATATATATATATATATATATATATATGTATTCTGAAATAAATGTCAATCAGTACTGCAGAGAAAATTTCCCGCATATAATGACCTTAGGGTCAAGCATGGTTTCTCGGCTGATGGATAGTGAATAAGGCAATTTGACTCAATTATGCGGCTACCATGCTTTTATGAAACAGTATATAAATAATTCAAAGCATAAGCGATGTTTTCCGTTCAGTCGGCAAAACAAAAAAAGAACTTCTACTATTTTCAGAAATACATTCAAGCTTTAGCAATAAATCACCATAACAGCCCATAACAGACCAGTTCAAACAATTTCACAAGGTTTACGTTATCCGTGTGGACAGATATTCATTGCTGTTTGTCATTAGGAGGTCACTTCGAATTGAGTTTCTAACATTGTAGCGCTTTCATTAATATTCTGTTGGATTATATATCCATTTATGGATAATATAATTGTCCACGTTAAAAAAAACGATGCAGACATGGACAGTGAATGAACAAGATGGAAAAAGTGGGGATAAAACAGTTATTTAGGTGTTTCTGTTGGGCTGTTTATGGCTCAATGGTTAAGAGCGACGCTACAGTCGCGGGTTCGATTCCTGCAACTGCCTCGTATACGTATCTATACAGCAGGACGTTGGTCATCCCTGACCGTCCATGGAATCAAGTATAAGATTTGCACATGCACTATCCTCAATCAATTTCTTGAACCTCCCCCCTCTGTGAGTTCTGGTGCTTTACAATGTAAGTTTATGCTGAACTATCCCTTAATTTGTATTTGATGGCGTTCACACTTATCATTAGAAAATACATGTTTTCTAGTGAAAATCTACAAGACAAAAGGGGAGAGAACTAACTTCTTCATTCGTCTCCCTTTCCCCCATTTTTTTCCTATTGATAAACATAACTTGTTAGCTACAGACGTTGGTCATGTGATAGTTTCTATTGAGTGACTAACCAGACTCGTTTTAGCCAGTTTTTTTTTTTCTTTTATCATATGTTTATGGTTTTAACCATACCAGTAGTATTTTCATCAATTCAACTTAATCTTACCACCACCTCTGCTTGATTTACGTGATAAAAAGAAGCATTTATGGATGGTGGTGATTCATCATTTTCCTTGGAATGCTAGTTTAATTTTACTTTCCGTAATATGGATTCAATATTGAAGAACATGAATACCTTGATTAGTGAAGTCAGTTCGATCCTAAATTTACTGCACTATTCAAAACCGTATTCTTAATGGTCTTTGTATAATTCGATGTATCTTGTCTTCAGCTTATATTTAAATACACTAATTTGGACTGCAACACCTTAATCGTATTGCATAAAACCGCCATTATCAAAACAGCACTATTCGAAGTATTACTGCATTTTAATATTAAATGTTTGTCATATTTTAGTGAATTTATCGGGTGCCTTTTTTCGTAGTGTTCCCCTTGAATGCATTTGAACAAAATAAGTGTGGTTTCTTGCCTTATTGCTTTCGTTTTTGCTTATTTGTTTTTCGTCTATTTTATTCAATTTATTCAGGTGTATGTCTTACAGTTGTATTAGACCTATGACAAGAGATTCCAGAAAACCAAGTGACTTCAGCCAACAGGCGTTGACCTGTGTTAGGGTTGTTTGATATCTTCTAAAGTGCCAATCTTCTCGAAGTAAAGCCTTACTCAGTATCGTATTGTTAACGGCTTCGAAATGTTGATACATTGAATGACACCTATAGTTGTACCTATAATCTAAATTGCTGCTCACACCAGATAGAGGGCGCATACTGCCGAACTGAAACTGACGTACATAATCATCATCATCATCATCATCATCATCAGTCTTTTAGCGTCCGTCGTTGGACATAGACCTTCCCCAGGATTTGCCACACTTCTCTATCATGGGCGTCACGTAGCCAGTACTTCCTGAACTTGTCTAGTTCATCTCTCCATCTAATATTTTGCCGGCCTCGGTTGCGCATATGGTCTCGGGGAATCCATGTTGTGAGTCGTGATGTCCATCGATTGTCAGCCATTCTTGCAACATGGCCAGCCCACCGCCATTTGGGATTTTTATGGATTCTATGATGTCTCTAACTCTTGTCTTTTCCCGGATGTGTTGTGCTGTTTTGTGGTCTCTCCATGTGAGGCCCAGCATTATTCTTTCATGTGCACGTTGCATGGTTCTCAGCTTACGGGTCTGTTTCTTGGTTAAGTTCCATGTTTCAGCTCCATAAGTGACTATTGGGAGGATGCATTGGTTATACACCCTTCTCTTTAGGATTAATGGGATCTTATTATTTTTGAAGGTTGAGCTAGCTCTGCCAAAGGCTTGCCACCCTAGTGTGATTCTTCGCTTGATTTCTTCTTCTTTTGAGGGTCTCATGGAGATTCGTTGCCCTAGGTAGATGTAGTGGTCTACTTTCTCGAGTTCTGTGTCCTCGATTTCGATCTTAGTGTTCTTATCTCCAATGTGGTTGTTGCACATGATCTTCGTCTTGCTGAAGTTCATGTGTAGGCCGACTTTCTTGCTCTCCTCATTTAGTTCATCTATCATTAGTTGGAGGTCGTGTAGGTTCTCTGTGAAAAGGGCTATGTCGTCTGCGAATCTGAGGTTGCTCAGATACTCGCCGTCTATTTTAATTCCTTTACTCTCCCAGTCTAGCCTTCTGAAGATCATCTCGAGGCAGGCTGTGAAGAGTTTAGGTGAGCTGGTATCACCTTGTCTTACTCCTTTCTGGAGCTGGAAGGGGTCCGAGTCTTTATGTAGCCTGATAAATGAGCTGCCGTGATTGTATATATGTTTCAACACTTCAACATATACTGGATCTACACCTTGCCAACTGATGGCCTCCATGACCTTAGGGATTTCTACTGAGTCAAAGGCCTTTTTGAAGTCGATAAATGCTACGGCAAGTGGTAGTCTATACTCTGCTGCTTTTTCTTTCAGTTGATTTATCGAGTGCAGGTGGTCCATGGTCGAGTAGCTTCTTCTAAAGCCAGCCTGTTCACGTGGCTGGTTTTCATCGAGTGTTTTTGTGATTCGGTTGGTGATGATCTTTGTGAAAAGTTTATATACACAGTTGAGTAGGCTTATAGGCCTATAGTTGTTGAGGTCTTTCGGGTTTCCTTTTTTATATAAAAGCATTATGATAGCAGTATTCCAATCGTCTGGGACTTTACTGTGTTTTAGACACAGGTTGAAGAGGACGGCCAGTTTCCTATTGATGGTTTTATCTGCTTTTCGGAGTAGGTCGATGGTGATGTTGTCTGGTCCAGGGGCAGTTCCTTTCTTTGTCTGTTTAATGGCTTCCTTCACCTCCCACGGGGTTACTTTTGGGAAGTCCTCTAGTTGTTTGCCCGTGTCTTGCGTATCTTGCTCATTGTTTTGCAGTCCTTGTTTGGACGAATAAAGTTTTTGGTAGAATTCTTTGGCGCGTTCGACAATCCTGTCTCTGTCTGTTGTTAGGTTTCCATTTTCCTCGAGTATGCTAGTTATTTGCCTTCGTCCCGAGTTGAGGAGTTTGTTTATAGCTTTGAAGCCCCGACCTTTTTCAAGAGTTGATTCAATGACTGCCGTTGTGTATCTCCTTCTGTCTTCTCTTCGTTTCTTCTTGATTAATTTGTTTAGTTCAGCCTCTTCAATTTTCTCCCTCGTTGTTGTCGGTGGCTTGAGGTTTCTGCGTTTTTCCATGAGATTTTTAGTCCCATCCGAGATTTTGCTAATGGGTTGTTTGCCCATTGGCTTGAATGTAGAGGCTACTTCAATTATTGACGTTGTCATTTTGCTGCTTAGTTCGTTGATGTTGGTGCTGTCTTGTTCAGTAAGAATTCTGAATCTGTTCTTCAATTCGAGCTTGAAAGATTGAACGTGCTCTTTTGGTATGTTTAGAGGCTGCGGTTTTGTATGGAACATTTTCCTGCGTTCTTTATTGGTGTTTATTTGTACTTTACATCGTACCATTCTGTGGTCGCTGCCTACATTGACTTGATTTAGGACTTGGATGTCCTTGACGATATCGTTTTTGTCCGTTAGGATGTAATCTATTTCGTTTCTTGTTTCGTGATTGGGGCTCCTCCAAGTCCATTTCCTACTGGGTCCCTTCTTGAAGGTGTTCATGTACATAATCAAATGAATAGTAATATTAGATGTATTACCAGATACAAATCTGTTTCGTTCTTCTCAGTAAGGTAAAATGTTCTAACATTGTTTTTTTTGGGGGGGGGGTCGTTGTTGCTGTTTTCACTGTGCTTTGTTCTTTTGAAATTTCAAAAATGTATGCATTAGCTCTCTTCTCGTTGCAAGCAAGCGAAAAGAGAAATGTTAAGCGACCAATAAATTGAAATAAAGACCAAAAATAACTAGTCCAAATGTTCTAATGTAAGAAAAAGAAGACCAGAGCTTACAGCAATCGAGACGTTGTGATGAAGACAACACAAACAAAGAAATTGGTTCGAGAGAATCAGTGAATAATAATAACAGAACCTCGATTCCTATAATCAGACCAAAAGATCTCTAGGATTTCAGCTATCAAGACGCTGTGATAAATAATTGGAGCCCTTAACGCATGCTACAAGCATGGCATAAGTTTTTCTGCCTTTTCTCTCGGCTAAATTCCGAAGTTTTCGTGGTTTGCGATTTTCTACGGGGTATAAAGTGACCAAATTATTGTGATACAGAGAGCAAAAACAAAAAAAAACTGTTCCGTTAGAATCAATGTATAAAATTAAATAATCCCCAGTCATTTTCAAAATAGATTTTTCTGTCTGTTGTCGCTCATTCAAACATTCTTTGATCTCTTCAGGCAAAAACAGTCAAGGTAGCACAATATCCAACTAACTAGATCATAACTATCATTGCAGTCTAGTGAAAAAAAAAAGGAACGAAATTATACGGCTACATTCGAAATTTAAAAGCATTCGGGCATGTATACAACTTAGATGATGCCTGCGGCGTTCACAGCGCCATCTGCCTGTGTGTCCGTGAACGAAGCAAAGATAATCGGCGCTTGTTGCAACAGATGATGCGATGTGACCTTTTCAGTCTCGCTGCACGTCACGACTTCGTTTGAATAGATGTCCAAAAATTTCGCTGACTGTCGACACAGGTCTGGTATCTCGTTCAATCACGCAATTCAGACGAGAAAAATGTAGCGTTACTCATTCCCCTTAACACTCAAACGATACGTTGGCTGTATTGCTCAATGGTAAGAGCAACGTCATGTAAAAGCAGCTACCCTCATTGGTCACACCTTCGATTCCTATATATATATATATATATATATATATATATATATATATATATATATATATATATATATAATGTTGGTTTGTTACCATGATACAGCGAAATGTTACCCATCATTTTTATCGGATCCTCTGTCTGTCTGTCTGTCTGTCTGCCTGTCTGTCTCTCTCTCTCTCTCTCTCTCTCTCTATATATATATATATATATATATATATATAAATAAATATATATATATATATATATATATATATAAATAAATATATATATATTTATATATATATATATATATAAATAAATATATATATATATATATCCTGAAAAAACTTTAAAGATTTAAACATTAGGCATTAAAAAACTTCATTATGAAGAATTTTGTGTCACATATTTCCCAATATTGGTGAATCCAATTCAAGTAATTTTCTCAAGTTTTTAACCCCTGTTTTACGTACACTTTGTTATCATAGTACAATGTACGATTTTTTCTCTTGTTGGGATCATCAGTTGTTTACTATGTAATCATTTCAGGGATTTTAAAAATCAGTTATATTAACATAGCACCCCTGCAGTGTTGATTAAACAGCACTCCCATTTCAGCTATGATTTTGATGTATATATCTTATGCCATACGTGTTACCTGTCACTTTATATAGGGTGTTATCATATGTATTTTATACTACACATCATTCAATTATTGGAACAGGGCTTACATACGTTGGTTACCCAAAGAAACGTGTTTGACGTTTAAGAATAACAACAGACGTCATTCGTATTGTTGATGAGTGCTCGTATAGAAAAAGTGAAACAAGTGAGTGTCAATCAAATATTTAGAGAAACGAAAACACCAGAAAAAACAACAGAAAATCTTGCAGATGAGAAACGAGCCTGTATGTATCTTTGAACAAAGATGATATTCTCGTGATGCTCCTTTTTCATTAAAATTTTGGAAAAAAAATATCGATCACATTTTTGGCGAAAAAATATGTGTATGATAATAAAGTCATTTTTCTCTCAAATCAAAAATTGCCATTTTTTTTCCGTTACAGTCTTTTCCTCTGGAAAGAGAAAAACAGATAATTAACTCATACTCTTTTTCTTTTCCACTGGATTTATCCCAATAATTCATTTTTATATGATATCCAGGAAAATCCCTTTCTCCAGTACAGTTTCCAAATTTTATCTTCACTTGGATTTCTATATCAACCTTCACTGTGCAACATAAGAGAGGAAAAAAATATTTACGTCAGCTTCTGTTCAGTTCGGTTCTCTACGGACTCAAAACCACATTCTGACTCCAAATTCTTATTCGCCCTTTCGAACTCTTTCGCGTGCAGCGACACTGTTATCTTCATTGGTTGAATTGAGGAATTTTCTTCTTTTTAATTTCGTCATTCTAGATTGGAACTAATTCTCATTTGGGAAACAAAATGCGAGGGGTTTCAATTGATAAATACGATTAAATTATTTCGTAAGATATCAACTGAAATGTAAGCAAAAATAATCAGGTAAACGATTATAAGGGTAAGGGAAACAACTTCAGTTTATGACTAAAATAACCTCGTTTGATCTAATTGTATTATTCCTGTTATAATTGTATTTGATTCTTCTATACGTATAATTTAGTGAGAAATAAGATAATAAATATCATCTCTTTCACAGTAGGCTTTTTTGCAAAATAATCTACTATTACATATGACATATTTTCCTTCTTGTTTTCTTTTCAATTAGGCCAGCTGTCTAGCGAATTTTGCTACTTTGATATGTACTGGCTCGTATCTTATCTGTTTGATTGACAATGCTTCAGGTTCGAGAATTTGGATATAGAGCAGATATTTGGGAATCTGCATTGTCGACGGCTTTTTAGCGCAATAGTAAAAGCAACGCAAAATGATTCCTTCACCTTGTAATTGCAGATCATTTCATGAGTTTCAAAGTAATATAACGTATTTATGATTAATATATATATATATATATATATATATATATATATATATATATATATATATATATATATATATATATATATATTCCATTTTGTAATGCTGAAAAAGGACGATTTTTTTACCAAATTTCATATATAGTACCAAAATATCCACGACTTCGTGTCAAGCAAGCCATAGTTAATCTGATCTGTTATTTAAACCTATTGTCTTATAACTGTTTCTTATATAATTTTAGGTTCTTGTTGCAGATAATGTGGTTTTAATTGTATTTGCATATGAAATTTCATTATACAAAGCCTTTTCATACAGGTGAGGTTTTGAGGAAAAGATGTCATGTCATCCTATATTCTACATCTAAAATAAACTATGCATATAATAATTATGAATGTGCAGATGCCTTCTGTTATACTCAGGGATGCAACCAACATAGTGAAATGGAATTGTGTTCATGTTCTAATGACGTAATAAAAATTCTTGCTTTAAAGAATAATAAAGAATAGAATAAGTAATAAAAACAGAAAATACTGGGAACCATTTTGTTGTCAATAGAAGCTATTTTTCATGGACACATCGATTGAAATTGATATGAAATCTAACCAATCAGTATCTTAATACATTTTGAAATAAGAAATCAAACAGCGTTGTCACCTTCCATGGTGTCATAAGTTAAAAGCCTGTGTTTATTTTTGCAAATCGACATCTCACATGGAACACGTGCAATAATTTCTTGAAATCAATGTAAGGAACAGACCATCAAATATATAAATGATTTTTACATTACATCACTTTAAAAAAATATTGTATAAAAAGCCGTTTTTTTTCAAAGGCACAAATGGATAAGTACTTATGTACCATATAGATCAATCATTTTCGGCTTGCAGCATACATTATCACCTTTATGAATGATGGGTAATATCTTACAATTAAATACAAAGTGCAATGTCTTCAGGTCAGGAAGTAAAGAATGGTTTGACTAGCCATTATGCTATTATTATTTAAAATAGTCATCACTTGTAGCTTTATACCAGATTATTAAGCTTAAAAAAGTATCAAAGCACCTCTCCAGCAAGCAATTTTAGTTGTTATTTCAATCCTCGCTACCAGACACATTTAGGCTGAGTATGGACGCCTATAGTAGCGCGAGGTCTTGAGACCATAACAATTCTAATGAGTTTGGTCATTGCTGGATACTCTACACTTGTTGCCTTGTGCCGATCTAGGCTAATTTGAGTAAATATCAACGTAGGTATAACACTGAGAAGCAATAAACTAATTCCTTTTTATGCATACCGAGAATAGGGCGTGGGGCAAATTCGGTTTAATGAAGAGATACTACACACGTAAACATGTGGGTAAGAACACATCAAAGAATTCTCTTAGTCTTTGCAATTATTGTTGCGAAGACATAAGAGCACTGGTTTTGCTGTCTCAGCCCCCAGCCCGCACTGAATTGACTACATGGAGTAATACCAAGCTTCATTAGGTAAAATCTCTTTGGCTATTGCAACACATCTGCGTCAGGCTGGGAAAAAATGGAAAGAAACAAGAAATTAGATATTCTTTTAGCTTAAACTATTTCTTCTGTGTGCAACATACTTGTGACCTTGTACCAGACTGAGCCGAGATTATCATACAATAGAGAAATGTCTTGCGAGATAATCTCATTGACCGTTGCCACGCAGGTACATTATCAAGTCTGTCGTCTAATGGTGGGAAAGAATTTTTTCACGACAAATATTTATCTTCCGACATCTCTTCACCTGCTCGGTACTGATAAAAGATTTTTTGTGCTTGGTCCGATACAAAGAAAAATCATAATTGTTTATTTTTGAAATATGGACGAACGGTTCCTGCGCAACAATTCTACCATTGGGAAAAGCCAAATGTCGAGTCATTGGAAGCCAAATCACAACTGAAGTGGGTGGGGGCTGACAGACCTGGGGTGGGGGTTATGTTTTGAAAAAAAAAACTGTCCAAAACTCGGGGAAATCATTAATATGATAGCCACACAGCACACCAACTCACTGTCGACTGAGTAAACCCACAGGAGTGTGTCTGTTCATACATGCGCAATACCGTCCCACCTGATTGATTATTGAGTCTCATCGTTGCTCGAGATGTTTAAAACGGCTGGATACTTTCTGGACAGACGTAGTAAAACAAACATATTACACAAGTAAACATTTCTTATTTTTTTTATTTCGTTTCTTACAATGATCACGATTACCCTGCGGTATGTAAGTAATACTTTCATGAACTTCACAATTTTCAAAAGAATTACGTCGAGGCCCCCAACAGCATTCTCTAATAGGTCTGTGTGTAATGACGAGATCATTGCATTGAAGTCGTATCTATTCGTGCATGTCGTTTTTCATAAACCAAGTTTCAAGACAAATAACTATGAGTCGACCTATGTACTATTTTGAAGTCCGTGCACGATGGGAGGTACCCAGAGCAACTGTTTTAATGCTTGCAGCGAAATATTCAAACATATATATACACACACACACACACACACACACACATATATATATATATATATATACATATATATATATGTGTGTGTGAGTATATATATATATATATATATGTGTGTGTGTGTGTGTGCGTGCGTGCGTGTGTGTGTGTGAGACTTGTCACACTGCCTGCTTGTTTGTCCGTCACACTATTAAAAAAACACCTAAACCTGGATGTAGCCAAACCAAATCTGACTTGCATACTTAATGGTTCCATTGGAAGGTTTTACAGTAGAAGGTTTTAAGGAAAACATCGTTATAAAAAGTTTTAGAGAGAGTTTCTGATTCAAAATATATATATCATGCTAAAGTTAAACCTCACTTTCCGTTCAATATACGTATATACAAATCTTTTTTATTTAATCTTTATGTACTATTCTTTAAAAAGTCCAAAGTGAAAGGCAATAATTTTCTCTTCAAGGGGTCAAAAGTGAAGGGAAACCTTTTTAAGTCTGAAATCTTAAGTTGTTTCTCACTATTTAGATATTTAACTCGACACAGACGAATTTATAGCTAGTCGTTTATATTTGTGAATAAATCCAGTTATCAAAACATCAAACTATTAAAATTCAAGGATCGAATCCACGAGAGGGCACAGTACTTCTCCTCACTAAGTACTGAGTGAAATGAACTGATACCAATCAAAAGTGGACTTCTACATCTTACTGCGATCATTTCATTACTAGTTTTATTCTGCCTTGTTTTTATCGGTGTATAATACGCTTGTAATACTTGCCTTGGGTCCGACTTTGAGCCTAACTCCAGATAACTTCTTTCTGGCAATTTGAATTGTAGGTCGACAAATGTATCGGCCAGAGGCTTTCTGAAAAATAAAGTATGGGAACAGAAACAACGACGAAAATACTAGTCAGGAAAATGTGAATCACTTCAGAACCTGACAGTGTTGGGTATGACTAAAAAGAAATTGTTTAGATATTTTGCTGAAAGTTATAAAAGTTATTTATTAACATTGATCAAGTTTTCCGGATAAATTATGCTAACTGGTAAAATCTTTCTTAAATCTACACAAAGTACATCTATCTCTCTCTCTCTCTATATATATATATATATATATATATATATATATGCACACACACACACACACACACACACACACACACATATATATATATATATATATATATATATATATATATATATATATATATATATATATATATATTATTGTGTCATCCACAGACAGCTGTTTCGTTATATTACAACTCTCCAGTGTGGCTCGAGACTATCCATTATCCCAGCCAGTACCACGAGGCAGGATTGAAACCTTCCGGGGGACGGTATCCTACCTCTGTGCTAAGGAACTGGATGGTCAGTAATGCTGAATTTAAGCGATATATTCATTTTAGCTTCAATACCTCATCCACCAGAGTGCTCTATTCTTATGGAAGAGCATTCCATAAGCTTACAATTAATGAGTTACCTCACTTAAAGCGTGCTCAACCCTGAATTGAGGTGCGTTATATGAATGTTCTCTCTCTCTCTCTATATATATATATGAATGATACATATATATATATTAACATAATTGCAGTTTTTGTCGCTAATCATTTAGGCCTTGGACCTTGAAAATGTCCAGACCAGCAGCCGAGAGCATTCAGACAAAAATTGGGGATAGTTCTTGTAAACACAATACCCAGACTGGTGTTTACTTGTAAGGAAAACATAATGAATAATAAAATAATGCGGAAAAAAACATTGCCTGTAGGCTCTAATCAAAAATATGATAGATAGATAAAAGATAGATAGACAGACAGATAGACAGATGGATAGATAGATCGATAGATATGAACATAGATATTATTTGGAAGATTAGATATAATCTAGAAAGGTTATCGCTGTGTCTATTCACTCATTGTTTAGGAATTGATTTAAGATAGATTGAAAAAAAGACAAACATTTTCTACGTTTTTTTCAATGTTTGTTTTTTTTTCAACTTACTTTCTATGACTGGTGAATATTTTAACACCCGATTCATCTCAAAAGGGACTGAAATGAACTAAGCAAATTGATTTTTTTTAATTCAAAGTTGAATTCTTTTGCGAGATAAATACCAAGTGTGCTTTTGCATAGTCCACTACAGATTAGGCTTCGCTTTTATAGAAACATGATTCACTTGATGCAAATAGTGGAAGAGTTGGGTGGTGGGGATTCGTGAAGGGGGCTTATTACGCAGAAAGGGGTGGAGGATGGAAGGTTCTGAGGATTTTAGTTTCAAATGGACCCTCACTGAACAAACCCAATAGATGTGATAAACTAAAAGGAATAAGCATAATCATATATCTATGAATATATATATTCAGAGAGAGAGAGAGGGGGGGAGAGAGAAAGGCAGATAGACAGAGAAACGATGTTGGATTAATAGGCTCATTCTCAAACTGAGAACCATGCAACGTGCACCTGAAAGAATCATGCTCAACTTCACATGGAGAGATCACAAGATAATACAGTATATCAGAGATAAGACATGAGTCCGAGAGATCATAGAATATGTTAGAAAATTCCAATGGCAACGGGCTGGATATGTTGCAAGAATGTCAGACAACCGCTGGACATCATGTCCCACAACATGGATCCCCAGAGATAATGTGCAAGGCTATGACCGATAGGAAGTAAGATGGTTGTGACTAGCTCGATAAATTCAAGAAATACTGGCTCCACGATGCCCATGATAGAGAGGTCCGGCGAATCTTAGGGAGGGTCTATTTCTAACGACGAACGCTACCAGACTGATCATGATAATGATGATGTCAAGCTTGAAAAATATCACTGAAGTAATCAACCTTTTTAAACTGTACACATGTGTGTGTGTGTGTGTGTGTGTGTGTGTGTGTGTGTGTGTGTGTGTGTATGTACATAAGTACATCAATAAGTACTAGGCCAAATGAAGAAATATACAACAGATACATATATTTCTCAACATAATTTCTCTCTTTACCAATGCACCTAATCCAGTGGTAAATATTTATCACATAGTTTGAACGTTACACGGTGAAAGTTTCGGATCAAAATTCAACTAAGAACCACATGCCAAGCTACGGAATTACTGACACATCTTCGTATCCCCGTGTGTGTATACGAGTGTATGCATCTGTGTAGACTTCTATGAATGTTACGTATCTCTGTGAATCTAGATGTGTGTCTGTCTCTATGTGTACGTATAAAATAAAAGTACATTGGTGAATATTCATGAAGATGTATTTATAATTTGTCTGTGTGTGTGGGTAATGTGGGTTACGTGCGTCTGTTTATCCATGCACATATATGTGAGTATATATATCTGTATGCATGATTGCAGATATGTCTATATTTTTATGTTCGTGACACCATGGGTGCTGATGGATGTATGACGGTGAGAGTGTGTGTGAGTGTGAATATATGTCTCTCCTTTGAAATGTATTTTCAAGTGCGTGCTGCATTGTTTAAGATATGCTTGAGCAAGTGAATATAAGTGTATATCACTGTGTGTGCATGAGAGCACTTGTACACATTAATATGTATAATGCAGGAACTTTTTGTGAATTCATTAATGTATCTATGTCGAATGATCGTGTGCGTGCATATGTGAGCGTGTTTGAGTTTATATGAATGCACATATGGTGAGTGTTTATGTATGCTTATACGAGTGTCTTTAAGTGTATGCACCAATAATTTAGTATTGTTGTTAATGTCATTTTCTGCAAGACAACTGCCCCTGCCGTTTCTGTGATTCAGATATCTCCAACAAGATAATCGGATATAGGATATCAGCGTTTCCGATTCACAAATCCCAAGGACAGTTTGAGATCGTAGCATTTCCGTATAGTTTTAGAGACAAACAAGTCTATAGCACGCCATCTTCGGTTGTCTTTCCCGTAAACGTTCTGACCAAAGATGGTAGTGGCAAATATCAGTCTATAGGTCTGCATCTGGGGAGTCTTGCTTTCAATCTTTCCATGATACAGGCCAGGGCAAGGTTGTATGCATAGGTGCACGGACCATAGGGCAAGGGGCAATATAACCACCACCCACAAAAAATGAATTTGGGGAAAACCGCGTAAATTTTCCACCAAATCAAGCCTTTTGCACCCATTAACCTAAAAGTACCCATACGACCATGTTTGAATGGAATATGGCTTCTGATGGATCAAGTCCTCCCTCTTCCCGCACCGATGTACCAGCCTGATGCCAGCGTATTTCGGAGGAGTTGTCAGAGAGAGGATGAAAACATCTAAGTATCTTGGAGACTCCAGCTCCTGATTTTGAATAGAGTTTTCCTTCTCCTAGACTGGTTGCCTCAGAAGGCTGTCTTACTTATAGCTCGTGGGAGAGGAGATAAATTCAAATCTTGGGGTGGGGGGCATTTGAGCGAAATGAACGTAAACAGCCCCGACCGATTCCATTGTCCACGCCATTATTCGCCATTGAGTCTTGGACTCCTATTTTCTCCCTGATATATTCTGTTGCGTTTTGATCTTTCCGTTCGAGGTTGAGCATGATTCGTTCATGTGCATGCTTCATACTAAGATGACCCTCGTAATTCCACCGAGCAATATTTTAAAAAAAGAATAATTTCTCTAAAATCCTCTCCTTTTCCAACAAATTCTTGGAAATCCTATTCAATTTGCAGCCGGGCAACCATGGTTATGTTTACCTTTCCAGAAATGGGTTGAAGGTATTTTATTTCATAGATTAAAGCAGTGTCTTTGATGAAGTGTTGCATTTTATTATTATCAATGTTTACTAATATATCTTTACCTCAGTCGTTCTTCAATGCAACTATCAATCTACGATATGTATCGAACAGCGTAGATTGGAAATAGAGAATAAGCCCCTGGCAAGATTTGAACTAGCATCTCTTATTCTCGGGGAGCCTACCGTTCCAACAATGTTGCCTTAACTATTAGGTTACGAAGACCAGTCGATTACAGGAATCCAACCCTAACCATGCAGCTTTCATTCTTTATTCTCTCTGAAAGCTTGATACACCACCCTTATTTGTTAACATAAACCAGTAGTATTTATTGTATCAGTATCATTCGAATTGCTTCGATTAAGCATTCTCAATTATTAGTTTTTGATTTGTATCATTTTTATCTTAATTTCTATTACTTTTTATGGCAACTCCAAGATTGTCATTCTATGATTGTTCGTAAGCAGATTGGATTAGAGGCCTAATCTTTTCTCTCTTTTTTTCTTTTCATCCATTCAACTAAATAACGATCCAAAAACGAATGTTTGAGAATAGCGATGATAAATGACAAAAGCGTTGGAAATGCTAGTAAAAGAAAATCAATTAAGATAACCAATTCTTTATCAAAGAAATTCAAATTCAAATATTTCTGTTCAGGTTTGCGTATTGGTCCGCTTGGTTAGACCGCAGTCGTTTGCACAGTACTAAGTAGATCACCTTTGCCTCCCGATCAGGTCTATTCTTGTACTCTCCTCCCTCTTGATATCATTTCTGCTTTCTCTATCATCCGGTCATTTTGACGTATTCCTTCCCACGTCCATTCCCTCCCCTCCTTTTCCTCATCTTCTATATCTCTTATTTCTGCACCCCCGCCCCGCCACGCCAGACTTCTTCCTCCACATCACTACATTTTCCTGACCGCAACATTCACGTCATTTCCAGCAACATTCAATAAAGTTTTATCTCCTGAACACGTCAGTGTATATTAGGAGATCAAACGTTCAAAATCGATTCATTGAGTGAGATTCCGGCCGTTGATTGGGAAGAAAACCATTCAAGGATCGGTCAGAAATCAACGCCCTCCCATTAAGCGTAAAAGTTCAATAAAACATTTCCGACTTACGGCGAGGAATGAGATATGCGATTCTGACGTCCGATCGCCGAGCGTTGTTGAGTTTTACGATTCGTGTTCAAAATGGGAAGAGCGATTCAAGCGCTCCGTCTGAATCACGGACGGCGCCGGACTTCTTACGGCGATTTTTCAAAACCTTCCGAAAGAGTTGAACGGAACCGGGTCAGACTCAAGCTCCTCTAACCATGTTTAAACTGACAATTGCAATTAGGAACTGTGCGGATCAAACGTTCCCGAAATTAATGATGTTCCGCCAATGAAGATAAAAGCGTGCGAATGAAGATGTGAGTTTTGAACTCTGAGCTCAACCGACGCATTCATTTTTTCCTGTCAGTTTTTCTTACCTCTCAGGGAGACGCGAGCTTCTGAGTGAATGTTTTCGTGTGGTTGCACATTAGCGAGCGCATTTCTTGTTTCATTGCATGTGAGTGGCCGAACAGTTTATGAAATGGAATCGGAGAGCTGAGTTCGAACTAGGGAAAGGCATGTATCCATGTGTGTGTGTGAACTTGTATAGTTATCATAATAAAATACGCCCGTGCGTCTCTGTATGTTATCGGTTTACACCCCTCATTTCGGAAAAGATTTGTTGTCTTTTGTCGTCATTGTTTTTATGGTAGGGACAATTCATATATATATATATATATACATGTATATACATATATATAGTAGAATGTGGATTCGCTACATACGCTGATGAGGCCCGGAAGGGCAGAAACATGAGCTAATTTGTGTAGCAAATCCACCTTCTACTATTTATTTCCAGTTCTACTCTAAAACAACTTAACTTCATGAGTAAAAAGTTGTATGTATCGAGCACTCTATGAAATAAATCCATTACATTTCAGAAGTGGCTTTATATCATTGATATATTATTATATTATGTTATGTTATACTGCAAGCCTGATCTGTACCATATATATATATATATATATATATATATATATATATATATATATATATATATATATATATATATATATATATATATACATATATATATACATATATATATATATCACTGATTCCTGTCTTTCTATAATATACATTGCTATTTAAGTGTATAAAATATATAGACTTCGTTATAAGGCGATGGTCAGCTAACCAGAACTGATTCCCATTCGTTTGATAGAAAATTCGATCCTCACTTACTTTATTTAATTCTATTTACGTGGAAGAAGCATTAAACTCGAAGAATAAAACACAGATGAACAAAGATCGCAAGGAAATAAAGAAAGAAAGAAAAAGAGAGATTGAAAGTAAGAACGAAGAAAAGTTTTTTTCAATAAGGGAAGTATGATTGAAAAAAATTGCCACGTCCCTTACAGACCTTTTTTCCATAATGGAAGTGCCCAAATGGAATACATTGATAACAGTTAAACAGGAATATGAGAAGGGAGTAATAAAAAATGGGATATTCCTGTTGACATAGAGGCAAAAGTCGAACTCTTGACGTAAAAAAATAGTAGTATTGCATTGCAATCCAACATTCGTGGATTTTTTTGATAATTCTTTTCATACTATATCACCAGAGTAAAACCTAATCTGGTGGGGGAGGGGAACGTTCGAAAAAGGTTTAGGACCACCAATCTAGATGAACTAAAACTGAGTAATACTCGGAAACTCTTATCAGATGTTTGAAACAATTCTCTGTGTGAAAATGGATTAATCTTCCTCAGATCTTCCATTGTTCACTTGCAAATGGTCTGTTCAATCATCGCCTGTGGAGTTCTTTTTTTCAGAGCGCCGAGCACACCAATGAAAATTGGTAGATCACCGATTGAATCTCGATCCCAATAAATGATATCCTTTCCCATGCTTGCTTTCGAATATAATTGGATCGTTTGGGATCACCAAATCAGTGAAACTGTTCGCTTTTGCATCTTTTTTTCACGGACAATATTTTCATTTCGGTTGATTGCACTGCTCGTGCTTTTCACAATTTATCACATGAGTTATTGCAACGGCGATCTTTGTGACTACGTGATTTCAGGGTCATGTTTAACATCAGGGTTTTGGCATTTGACGCCCGGGTTCTTTTAGAACTGATCTGTACTGATACCTTGCCTCTTTGATGTGTTTATGAAGATGAACAAAAACAGAAGGCAACTGAAAAGCACTCTGACGGCGCATACGTCTTCTGATGTCATACTATTATAACTAAATAGAAATCAGTTATAGCAATAATCTGCATTAATCATTCCATGGTTCACAGTCCCGCCTCCAACTTTACAATATTGATATTTACCGTTTTCCTGTGTTTTGACAACTGATGTATTTATTTTTTACTGGAATGATAAAGGATAAAAGATGTATTTCTAACTGGGATAATAACAGAAGTTGATTTTTTTAGATGCTCTCTGCGCAAGTATCTCAGAGTATTTTCGTCTGCAATTATATCTATTTCTATCATTGGACAGATGGATGAAAAATATTGATAGATATGAGGTGACTTAGATATATAGATGAATAAATAGATAACTTAATAACTTGAAAAACTATCAACCAAAACTGACATCAAAACTCTCAACATAGGTTTCTTCAGTTTTCAAGTGGGTCTAACTGGATTGAAATATAACACATGTATAGGCTGCACCAATGAAGTTAGGGAGCTGATTTTTTTTTTAATTACACCTCATTATGTCCCAAAAAACTTTTCTTTTTTTTTAAATCCCTTCAAATAGGTTGTCAGCCATAGATTCAATTTACAATATAAGTTTATGCTGAATTGCCAACCTTATTTGCGTCTGATAGCATCAGTGCATGTTTTTCGGGGGGAAATGGACATTTTTAGAGTTGACAGCTAACATGAGGCAAGGGAATTTACGTATTCATGGATCCAACCTTTTCTCCAAATTATCACCCCCAACACAGCATATAGCCAGAAGACTTCGGTTACGAAACGGTATCTATTGATTGACCAACCATACCTGTATCTGATACTACACTTCCATCTGACCCATAAATATGTACCATAACACCCCTACACCATAACGCACCCTAATATATGTATACTCAACTGATTATTCTCCAAAATAGCCCTCACTTATACATTCTGGACCCCTGCTTACATATATTTGATGTTACAAACTTATCTCACTTACCCATACGTAATCTTTCTTTTATCTATATTAAACATTGCGAACGTCAAACATACTTACCTAAACCAATATCAATTGATGTCGATGTATGGTCAATTCAACTTGGACTATTCAAACCTATCTGACCTTTCGGAATATCTACAATGGTCAGTCAGATTACAGACCATGCCTTTCTCAACTGATACTCGATCATACAAATCAACTACCCCCTCTAACTTATATCTCAAATCATCTTGGAATAGTCTCGACCCAATAGCCTGATATCGGAATACTCATAAATAATTTCCAATACTTAGCACCGATTGTTACCTTACCTCCACCCTTTACACGGTCAAACTGTTGTTATGCCTATAGTTCTACCATTGATATCAATCTACCAATACTGACAAGTAACTTTCACTCCACCTTTCGTTCTTTGTGATGAAGTTATACTTTATAAATACTCGCATCCCAATTCCTACACCACCTGTACATCTTATATTTATATTTACCTCAACCCAAGCCAAAGTACTTTCTACAAATATACAACACTTACCAAGACAGAAGTCAATGGAATAAAATCTGCAAGCCCTTCATCAATTACATCTTCCCACATGCTGTTTAATGTTGTGTCTGTAGACGTACAGATGTATTTGGGGTGATGTTAAGCTATGTGTATGTATTTGTATATAAGTATACATGGATATGTGCATATATACACTATATGCGTGCGTGTATGTATGGTCATGTGTCTATCGTTGGGTGTATTTTAAGGTCATGCATCCATGTATGCACTAAGGGTAAGTTTAGCATATAAACATATATTCGCAGAAACCTTATATGATCTTACTAAGTGCCCGAGTAGCTCAGCACTGGACCATAGCCTAGATTACCAATAACCATGAAAGCTAATTTTTAAGACTACCCATTCCCCTTGATCAAAACGACCCATAAATCACCCATAAGTGCTTCTACTACTTTCACCAGAAGAACAAACCAAACTGCCATATATTCCTTCGCATACAGAAAACAGTCTGGATTCACATGGATTACCATATGTTATTTCTATTATTGCTTTCAAAGAAAAACATTTGATGCTATATTTGTTTTCTAAGGAACTCTAACCTTTTAACTATTAAAAGGTTCACACCTGCTACCGAAGATCGAAAATCTTCCCGAAATATGTATGGCATACTAATTAATTTATTCCTGTTCGTTTGTCTCATTCTCCATAGTTTGTGTATATATATATATATATATATATATATATATATATATATAGCAGCTGCTACAACGTAGCGTTGCTCGTGCCATATATATATATATATATATATATACACGTGTGTGTGTGGGTGTGGGTGTGTGTGTGTGTGTCAGGCTTATGGAGTCCAAGATCGTCATATTTTGGATGTCTCCTTGCCACCAGCTCATCGACAAACAACAGAATCTCATTTTCTTCTTTTTCTTTCTTCTTTTCTTCCAAATTTCTCTTTCTCCTCCATTTTCTCTATCTGTCTGCCCCCTCTCTCTCTCTCTCACACACACACACGCACACTTTTTCTCTTTCTCTCTCTCTCTCTTTCTCTCTCTTTCTCTCTCTCTCTCTCTCTCTCTCTCTCCACTTTCTAATTCCTTTATCTACCTCTTTTTTACTTACTAACGCCTTGTCAAAGTGTATCACTTGACAACTAACCACGCCTACCTTCGACTTTTTTCGTTTCCAGGTTACGAAGATATACAACGCCCTGCTGATCCAGGTAAGACGTTGTGTCTGGCGTCTGCATTGCCACTCCGCATCACCCACCCCTTAATCAGATTTATTTTTTTTAAATCTGATCGTACGCATAATTCCCCGCCATTTTAATATCTTATTATTTATTTTCAGTGTTAGGTAAATTATTACCACCTATTGCATTTGTTTGGACTATTAATCATCATCATCATCATCATCATCATCATCATCATCATCATCATCATCATCATCATCATCATCATCAATTTTCAACGTTCGTCGTTGGACATAGACCTTCCCCAGGATTTGCTGCACTTCTCTATCATGGACGTTGCAGAGCCAGTACTGTCTGAATTTGTCTAGATCGTCCCTCCATCCAATATTCTGCCGGCTTTGGTTGCGCATGTGATCTCAAGGGATCCAAGTCGTGAGTCGCAATATCCATCGGTTGTCCACCATTCGTACAACATGGCCAGCCCACTGCCATTTGAGATTTTTAATGGATTCTATGATTTCCCTGGCTCCTGTCTTTTCCTGGATGTACTGTACAGTCTTCTGGTCTCTCCACGTGAGGCTCAGCATAATTCTTTTATGTGCACGTTGCATAGTTCTCAATTTGTGGATCCGTCTCTTGGTTAGGTTCCATGTTTCAGCTCCATAAGTGACTATCGGGAGGATGCATTGAACTACTATTTACCTTCAAATAATCAGAAACTGACGATCGGAACCATCACAGAAACTATCAACGTAGACTTATTCAGTCTTTCTGGTTGATTATGTATGGATGTACGTAATGTATGGAGCTAAAATTGGAATTTAAGTATTTATTCCTAACAAGTCGAGGAAAAACTTTTGTAGTTTTTTGAAAATCTCCCCTAAACAAGTTTTAGAGGGGGTTTCAATTTTAATATAGGTTCATGCTAAATTGGTCCCTTAGTTTGTGTCCGGCAAGGTTTTCTTTTTTATTCAGACTTTTTTTTAGTGATATACCAAACAATTGCCGAGGGAAGTAACATTTATCAATCACTCCTTTTTCCAATCTTTTTTTTTAATTAATCACCACCCAGCATGGCTTTCTGCCAAAATACATAGATCAAGTGATAGTTTATATTAAGTGACTAAACAGACCTGTTTTAGTTTGTCTCTCCATGGCAGCAGGCAAACAGCACTTGAAAAAAACGAGTGAGCTCCAGGTGAGATTCGAACTCCTGATCCATGCTGTTTGTATGCTGCCGTTTACTCGTTTAGTTGAAGGCAAAAGGAAAATCAAGCTGAAGATTAACAGTAAGAGAAATTTTGCAATAGATTATATTATTTATATCTTTATCTTATTTTTCAAAGCAACCCATCTAAAATGAAAGTGAAAATTTTTTTCACAGCACGAATTCTCTGAGAAATGAAATTTAAAACAAACATATATATATATATATATTTATATATATATATATATATATATATATATATATATATTTATATATATATATATATATATATATATATATATATATATATATATATATATATGTATAATCCGTTTTTATTTTTTGCAATTTTGCCTCGGCCTTTATGATTTCTCTTGATTCCTCTGTTTGAAAGTCGTATAAACACGTTTAATTATTATTTTTGCGAATTGAATTCTTGACACCAGTAGTGACCGGTCGCTTTCACCGGAGATCAAGTGACAGCAATTCTCTTGAATATGCAACGACACTTATCAATATAAAACGCTAAATTTTATGCTGTTGTCGTCTGGATGGTCTTGGTTCTCCCCCTGATTTCTTCTTCCGTTGATTTCTGTGCTTGGTTCTTTGGAACTGCTCCCTGGACTCAGAGCATGATTGGTCTTCTTAGTTGTTGTTATTATTATTATTATTATTATTATTATTATTATTATTATTATTATTATTATTATTATTATTATTATTATTATTCAGTCTGTCTGTCTGTCCAACTGGCTCTCTGGCTATGTATGCATCTTGCACCCTGACAGCACGAATATAGCAAGAGGGCTAAACAATTATGCATTTACCAATTATTATGTCCATGAAGAGGGATCTTTTGTTTTCTGAGCCGCCCCGACACCAATAAAAATGTCTTAATTGGTGTTCAATTTACAATGTTAATTTGTGCTTAATTGGATCTGTTATTGAAACCTTAAAAGTGAATAATAGCAACAACGACGGGAACTCAATACATTCAAAGTTATTCATCATCACCATCATCATCATCAGGTTGGGAATGCATGTCAGACCCTATTGACACTTTCCCTCCAGTAATTTCTGTCAGTCATAGCCATGGGGAGATCATCAAGGTGACAACCTGAGACTTCTGTCAGCCGATCGATGTAAAAGGGCATCCAAGTATAAGACTACTTTCAAGTTCATTTTGACTGCCCCAGCCTTGTCCAGCAAAGCTCAATCTACTTTCTTTTAGTGTGAACGTGATTGGTCTGAGGTGCCCATTTCCAAAGTCAGCAGCCTTTTAGCGCCCGTCGTTCGACATAAACCTTTCTCCTATCTATAATGGGCCTTGCGTAGCCAGTACTTTTGAACTTTTGTAGTTCGTCATGCCATCTCATATTTTTCTGGCCACAGTTCTGCGTATGATCTCTGGAGATCTGCGTCATGAGTTGCGATGTTAAATGGTTGTCTGACATTGTTGCAACATGACCAGCCCATTGCTGCTTGAGTTTTCTAATGGTTTTTATGATACCTGTAACTCCTGATTGTTTTTTGTTTGTTTTTGTTTTGTTTTTGCTCCTTTTTCCATTCATTGTTTAGACAGTCTCAATTCTCCCTCGAATTTCTCATTCATTCAATCTCGATTATGGAGTGATGGCCACGGCTCCATGCACTCTAGTTATTACGGGCACGACCGTCACCTTCACGTTCTACAATTGTCATTCTCATCTCAGTTTTGCATTCTTTCGTCTCAAATATGATTCACTTGGAAGAAAATGTCTATGATGTCAGTTCTGTGGTTATCGCTGATTGCTGAGTGACAGTAAGTCTCCTCAGGTCTTCAGCCCTCTTCTCACCTCATCTCATCACTCTCTCACCTAACGCAGCAGTGCTTTGGTTCGTACCTCCACCACCATTTGGTTGGGGTTTCATTTTCCTCCTCTGTTAGGCCACTGCTAATAGCTGAGGTCGTTGATCCGATATGTCTAGCTCTTGTATTCGTGCAGTCCCTAGCAGTGCTGTGGTTTGCACAGTTTCAATCCTTCCTTTATCCTAAGTTCTTCCTATCTTGCCATCAGTGTCTTTGGTACCATTCTGAGTGCGACCATTAATACTGATACTACCCTGATATTCATGTCATTATCATTATTATCATTATTATTTTTTTTATTATTATTGATATCTAATAGTATTCGTTGCACACTGAGTTTTGGCTTGAAACATAAGGGAAGTCAACAACGTTATGACTTGAAAGGCACTTGCATTTTTCCCAATCATACATACAAAAATGGGGTCAATACAAGAGGTTACACATGGGAGAGGACATAGTTATATAACAGGAAATATTTACATGGACAGTGCTTTGCAAAGGAAGTGGACAGTGCCAGTGTGGACAATTTTTTGTATGTCATAGTAGCTTGGGCTTTCTGGTATTCTACCTAGATATTTATCGGTACCCTTTTTTATGGCCCCAAGGACTCCTACAGCAACCGGTATTGTCTCTTTCATAAACTACCAACTTGTTGTGATCTCTGTTTCTAGGCCTTTGTATTAAGAGAGTTTTTAGAACTCTTTTACAAATATAATTCTGTCTGATGGAATGGTCATATCTATTGGTAGGCATCTCTTTCCTTTTTTTGTCTTTAATGATTATGTCTGGCCGGTTGGCTATGATGGTTCGATCTGAGTGTACTGGGAAATTATTATTATCACTATTAGCAATTTCATACCAGCTGCCGCTTAGTTACCACTGGAGGTTGAGTGACACCAAGTCTATTATTATTATTATTTGGAATATCACACCAGTTGCCCGGTGGTAACTGCTGGAGTTTGAGTGACAGCAAGTATCCTCAAGTCTCTAGCCCTCTTCCCCCAGTACTCATAAGTCGCAGTAATTCTACGATTTACAGTTTCACACCGGTTGCCCAGTGGTTATCGCTGAAGGCTGAGTGACAATAAGTCTCCTCAGGTCTTCAGCTAACTTCTCATCTCTTTCGCATATCATGACAGAGCTACTATTCGTTGCTGTACTTATATCTCTAGCATCTTCCTCAGTATCCGTGCAGTTCCCAGTAGTGCTGTGGTCTGTACGGTCTCTATCCTCCCCCTAATCCCGATCTCCTCCAGTCTCTCCCTCAGCGTTCTGGGGACAGTTCCTAGTGCGCCCACTATGACCGGTACTACCCTGGTTCTCATGTTCCACATTTTCCTTAACTCCTTTGCTATTATTATTATTATTATTATTATTATTATTATTATTATTATTATTATTATTATTATTATTATTATTATTATTATTATTTGTAATCTCACACCAGTTGCCTGGTGGTGACCGCTGGAGTTTGAGTGACAGCAAGTCTCCTCAAGTCTCCAGCCCTCCTCTCCTAGTACTCATAGGTTGCAGTAATACTGAGATTTACAGTTTCACACCGGTTGCCCAGTGGTCATCGCTGAAGGCTGAGTGACAATAAGTCTCCTCAGGTCTTCAGCCAACGTCTCCTCTCTCTCTCTTTCGCCTATCATGTCAGTGCAACAATTTGAGTTTCCACACTCATTTCCCTTCCTCTGTTGGGTTACTATTGACAGTTAGCGTTGCAATCCTTATATTTCTAGCACTTTCCTCAGTATCCGTGCAGTTCCCAGTAGTGCTGTGGTCTGTACAGTCTCAATCCTTCCCCTAATCCTGATCCCCTCCAGTCTCACCCTCAGCGTTTTGGGGACTGTTCCTAGTGCGCCCACTATGACCGGTACTACCCTGGCTTTCATGTTCCACATCTTCCTCGATTTTCTTGCTAGGTCCTGGCATTTACATTTACATTTACAATTTCATTTCCCTTCCTCTGTTGGGTCACTGTTAACAATTAACGTTGCAGTCTTTACATTCCTAGCACTTTCCTCAGTATCTGCGCAGTTCCCTAGCAGTGCTGTGGTCTGTACAGTCCCAATCCTCCCCCTTATCCTGATCTCCTCCAATCTCACCCTCTGTGTCTTTAGGACAGTTCCCAGTGCGCCTACTATAACTGGCACTAACCTGGCTTTCATGTTCCACATCTTCTTCAGTTCTCTCGCTAGATCCTGGTATTTTCCCTATTTTTCATTCTCCTTCCTCTTTACTCTATGGTCTGCAGGTACAGCCACGTCTATTATTTGTCAGGTCTTCCTCTTCTTGTCTACGATTACCAAGTCCGGTCTTCTTGCCTGGATCAGGTGGTCGGTTTGGATGTCAAAGTCCCAGAGTAGTTTGTGGTTGTCATTCTCCAGGGCTGCCTCTGGTTTGTGCTGATACCACTTTTCTGCATGGTTGAATCCCATTCTGTTGTTGTTTTGTAGTTATTATTATTATTATTATTATTATTATTATCATTATTGTTATTATTTGGAATCTCACACCAGTTGCCTGGTGGTAACCGCTGGAGTTTGAGTGACAGCAAGTCTCCTCAAGTCTCCAGCCCTCCTCTCCTAGTACTAGCAGGTCGCAGTAATTCTGCGATTTACAGTTTCACACCGGTTGCCCAGTGGTTATCGCTGAAGGCTGAGTGACAATAAGTCTCCTCAGGTCTTCAGCTAACGTCTCCTCCCTCTTTCGCATATCATGACAGAGCTACAATTCGTTGCAGTACTTATATCTCTAGCACCTTCCTCAGTACCCGTGCAGTTCCCAGTAGTGCTGTGGTCTGTACGGTCTCTATCCTCCCCCTAATCCCGATCTCCTCCAGTCTCTCCCTCAGCGTTCTGGGGACAGTTCCTAGTGCTCCCACTATGACTGGTACTACCCTGGTTTTCATGTTCCACATTTTCTTTAACTCCCTTGCTAGGTCCTGGTATTTTTCCCTTTTTTCACCCTCCTTCTTTTTTACTCTATGGTCTGCAGGCACAGCCACGTCTACTATTTGGCAGGCCTTCTTTTTTTTGTCTACTATTACTAAGTCCGGCCTTCTTACCTGGATGAGGTGGTCAGTTTGGATGTCAAAGTCCCACAGTAGTTTGTGGTTGTCATTCTCCAAAACTGCCTCTGGCTTGTGCTGATACCACTTTTCCCCATGGTTGAATCCCATTTGTTTACTTAGTTCCCAGTGTATCATCGTTGCTACTCTATCGTGTCTATGCTTATACTCCTTCTGGGCGAGTTGACTACATTCACTAGTTATGTGGTTTACTGTCTCATCTCTTTCACCGCACATGCGGCATTTGCTGTTTGCCTGTGTTCTGTCGATTTTAGCTTTTATGTAGTTTGTCCTTATGCTTTTGTTTTGGGCTGCCATGATGAGCGATTCTGTTTCTCTCTTAAGGTTTCCCTTTCGTAACCACGTCCATGATTTCTCGTCTGCTATATCTTTTATCTGTCTTTTAAACTCGCCGTACAATTTTTTCCCTTCCCACTTTTCTTTTCTAGTTTGCTGTACCGTTCCATTGCTTTATACTTTGTTTGTTGCACTATCCCTCGCGCTCTTTATGATTTCTTCACTATTTGTTTGCACATATTTATCTAGGACTACTTTAGCTCTCTGGACACAATCTTCTATGCTGATGAGCCCCCTACCACCTTCTTTTCTCTTAACGTATAGTCTATCTGTATCATCCCTAGGGTGTAATGCTTTATGCATGGTCATAAGTTTCCTTGTTCGCCTATCCATTGATTGGAGCTCTTCCTTTGTCCATCCTAGGAATGGTCCTGTATACCTAACTACTGACACAGCCCAGGTGTTCATTCCTTTTATTAGATTTCTGCTATTTGATTTGGTTTCTAATATTTTCCTTATCCTTCTAAGGTATTCCCTCTTAATTTTCTCCTTCATCTCTTCCCGTTTTATCGTGTCACATTCAAGGACACCTAGGTACTTGTATCGGTCTTGTGCAGTCAATGCCCTAATCTTGTTGTTGTCCGGAAGTTCAATTCCCTCAGTCATTGAAAGCCTTCCTTTATGCATCACCATTATTGCGCATTTTTCTATCCCAAACTCCATTCCTATGTCCTCACTATATTCCCTTACTTCGTTGAACAGAGTCTCAAGCTCTCCCCTGTTTTTCGCAAACAATTTAATATCGTCCATGTACATTAAGTGGTTGACCTTTCCTTTTGTTTTAGAGAAGTGGTATCCTTTGCTGTTTTTCAGGATTCTGTTAAGCGGTATCATTGTTAGAACAAATAACAGTGGGGACAACGAGTCCCCTTGGAAGATCCCCCTTTTTATCCCTACCTCGGCTAGTTTGTCCCCTGCAGCTGTCAAATCTACTTTCCAGTCTTCCATTGAATTACCAATGAATTTAACCACCGGTTCGCTAATTTTTAACATTCTAAGGCATTCGAGTATCCAGCTATGTGGAATCATATCGTATGCCTTTTTGTAATCTATCCATCCCATTGCGATATTCTTTCTCCTTTTCCTTACTTCTTTTAAGATCATCTGGTCTATGTAGAGTAAATCGTTTGCCCCTTTGGTTCCTATCCTACACCCTTTCTGTTCTTCTGGTAGTAGCCCCCTTCTATCCATTGACATGTATATTCTCTCTGCTATTTGCCCGGTCAGGATTTTCCACATAAGTGGTAGGCAAGTGATTGGTCTATAGTTGCTTGCTATGTTCCCCTTTCCCGGGTCTTTTTGGATGAGGGTTGTTCTGCCTTTAGTCATCCATTCTGGTGCTTTGCCTTCATTCAGACAATTTTGGAGTAGGTGAGTGAGTCTGCCGTGTAACGTGGTAAATTTTTTGAACCAATACCCATGGATCCCGTCGGGACCCGGTGCTTTCCAGTTGGCTACTTTCCTAAGAGTATGTTTCAATGTGGTTTCATTCAGTACTATTGGTTCTCCCTTGTCTATATCTCCTAGTTCTTTTCTCATGTTTCCTAACCATTGCGGTGTTACGTTATGTCTTTTTGGGTGCCCCCATATGCTATTCCAATAGTTCTTGGCCTCTGTGGCATCTGGTTTCATGTCCTGCCTTTATTATTATTATTATTATTATTATTATTATTATTATTATTATTATTATTATTATTATTATTATTATTATTATTATTATTATTATTATTATTTCACTTGTTTTCTTCTTCTTTCTATTAATCGGTTCTCAGCATTATTTCACATCAGTATTCACTCACGATTTCTCTCTTTCAAAGCTTATTGTCAATGCACTCAGCATTACAAGTCTACTTTCATTGATTTTTACATCCTGGTTGGTCTTTGCATATTCTCAATGGTTCATCACTTTTTTGTTCATTTTCGTATTATTCTTCTTTAACAGCTTTCGATTTCATACCTTGCCCCAGTGCCTGACCCCCATCCAACCTCACACTGA
>OY735217.1:54240664-54245664 GCA_963457665.1 Thysanoteuthis rhombus
TATACAGGTTTCCCCCGATATCCAAAACTGATAGTTCCTATCAAAGCCTTTTATTAGCCAAAATGACGTAAAGCGGAGAAGTGATCAACATTAATCTATATAAGAAAACATTTTGAGCGTCTTCAGGCCATAAAATGGTAAGGATAGGACGCGATTCGAAAATTGAGAGTTTCTAAAAAAACTTTTTGTAAGCCGAATTAATGAAAAGCGAATTAATGATTACCATTAAATTATATCAGAAAAAGGTTTTGAGCGTCTACAGACACCAAAAATGGTCAAGAAGGTTAGGATGGTGCTTTAAATTGAGTCTTGATGTTTAGAGATACGGGAGTTTAGCAGGTAGATTGAAGAAAGAAGAGGGTACGTGCTGCCTCTACAATGACCTCTTGCAAAACAAAAGCTGAAGAATAATTCGGTTTTTTAAAGTAGCGTAAATCGAAATTTTAGAAAGTGGGAACTACCTAACTTTGAATTTTATGAAATGACTCTTGAAAGAAAAGAAACGAAAAACATGTTTCTGTAGGAATGTTTTGTGAGAGATATCTCTATCATCAAACTTGTTAATTTTAAGTGAAAGAGTCCATTGTTACAAATAAAGAACCAAGCAGATTTTCTGTCGCTGTTTTTCGCCATTAAGAATTGCTCGTCTACGTGGCACATCGCAATTGGTCCTTCCATACAAAATGCATTTCCGTTTCTCTCAATTGATGTCTAGAATCCAAAGGAATCATTCGTTCAAGGATATTTGTATATTTTGATAATGTTTGCATTTCTTTTTCGTTTATTTTTCAGTTTCGGAAAGAAAAGTTGCTCTTATCTCTTTTCTTAAACTATTTCCTCTCACAGGATTCCAGCATGTGCTTTGTTATTGTAAGCCTAAAGTGGACGCTTCACCCCCTTATAATACCAGTTTTTTATGCTATTTATAATATTTACTTGCTTTAATGTATACAAAACTTATCTGTTTATATATGACAGTGGCGTAGGAGGCCTTTAAAGATTGTTCCGGTTGAAAAAGATTAAAGCTAGGAAGCATGATCTCCGGAAAACTTTGAAAATATCGTCTTTGAAACTGTCTAGAACCGCGTTTCTGAGCACATAACTATCTTTCCTCCACATAAAGAAGATTTAATTCCAAAAGCAAAAAAAAAAACCACTCATAATCGCTCATTACTCGTTTGAAAGTTCTCTTCTCACTTAAGTTTATATCTAAGCATTAGTTTCGTAATGCTGTGAATTTAAGAAAGAAGATTATAGAGAGATTGTAGCAGGGTTAACCATCTGAAAAAGTAATTGTCAACTTCTCAGTTGTTATCAGTCTCGTTTAATATAAGCAAAAAAATTATATCAAAAATTTCCAAAATTTATTTTAATCAAACAATCAGGAGTTTACACATTTACTTTTCTTTTATGAAAGTTTTTTTAGGCATGAAACTGATGAGTACAATACGGTTTAAAAGGATTATAAGGAATCGATTAACCCTTAACTTTATTCAAACGTTTAGATTTTTTGCTGTAATTTTCCTCCGATTTTAGACACTATCTTTTACAAAATATTGGTACAGCAACGGCTAGACCAACTGTACTGGCTCCTACGCCACTGTATGAATGTTATCTGAACGTAAGTGGCAATTCATGCCGCCTATTATTATTATTATTATTATTATTATTATTATTATTATTATTATTATTATTATTATTATTATTATTATTATTATATTTTCTTTTTAATTTCATTTATTCAAAAAATTATCTTGCTTTTCATACATACACACACACACATATATATATGTATGTATATATATATATATATATATATATATATATATATATATATATATATATATATGAATGAAAATAAATTGCGTTATATCATGCTGAAACCCTCATTTGAAAAGATTTGTCATCACACGGGGAATATATCATTCAGCCTAGACAACGTAAAATAGCATAAACAATTAGAGAAAGTTGGTCTGTAGCAGGAATAGAACCTGCGACGGATAGAGTAGCAGCTCCAACGTAACGTTACTCTTACCGTTTGGTTAAACAGTTGCAGTTAATGCAAAGCCTTAATAATTGTTTTAACACTAAATTCTCATCTTGTTTATCCCTGGTCTACATCTGCTCTATCTGTTTCCATCAACGCGACAATTATGTTATTATGAAATTTCAAATAAGTGTTTCAATAAAATATCACACAATTTATTTTCATTCTGTCGGATCATATATCCATTTACCAATAATATATACTTGCATTCTACGAGCATAGATATACACTTACACTGATAATTCACATAACGTAAATATGATTTTGGTATGCATATACTGATGTTTCTCTATAAGTATTTATATATGCACTCTGTACATGTTATTATTCACACTTGTGCACCCATTTTCTTGCATATTTCAGCTTATATCTACCTCTATGTTTCTGTCTTACTTTTTCTATATGTATCGTGTCTATAAATGTAACGTACATGTATAGATTTGTGTATTAGTATAAATCATGTTGGAAGTTGCCGTCTGCTTCCGATTCTGAATATGTGAGTTTATTGTGTTCATATCCACAAAGAGTTAAGGAATTCTTTTTTTTTTTTAGAAATCATTTTATGACATGGAAAAGAGTGTTTATAGGTACCTGCTGGCAAATCATACACATACACACGCATACATGCAGACACCAAGGCAAATCAGACGTATATCGGGAGTTGTAGATTTTTTCCGATACTGAACGAGTGGTCGTATTGGAGTTTATAGTTACAATTAGTTGATAGTTAATATGTTTTTTTTAGAAATCATTTAAAGCAGAGAATACAGTAACCTATTGGTGTCACACACATACATACATACACATACACTTACACACACACACACACACACACACACACATACACACACACACACACACACACATATATATATATATATATATATATATATATATATATATATGTGTGTGTGTTTCTCTAGCTTTCCGAAAATGGAACGTTCCTTTAAAAAATCTTTCGTGGGCGTTTCTAAACGTAAATATAGTGATTAAGGCGTGTTAGGTTGAATTGTTGGAGTTTGGGGTGGAGTGAAAAAGTACAAGAGTGATGGAGGAAAAATGTGCGCGCTGCCTCAATAACAACCAGCTTCAGAACTAGCTATGTGCGCTATTTTTGCATTTTGTCTTTTTTTCGTGAGAGCAAAAAGGTGGTGTTGAGTGACCTTTCGGAAGGCAGTGAATACACACACACGCACACACACATATGTACGAATGTATTTATGTATAATGATTTGGAAATTTGGACAAAAAGATTGAATTATTTTCATAAGTTATTTCATTTCCGATGACGCGTTTTGCTTGAGTCGGCGTCATCAGATCGGTTTTCAATGGTATTTTTCAAATATCTATCGTTCATCATTTGAATCATACATGACGAAAAGCAGGACGAATAAATGGAAATGAAAAAATATGAAAATGATTTGGTCTTTTTGCCAAATTGTCAAATCATTGAATCATACATTCTCTGGAATATCACCCATCTTATAAAGTTATATATATATATATATATATATATATATATATATATATATATATATATAGAGGGATTTTGCTCACTTGTTTCTTAGTTTTAGAGAAGCGTTCATGCCATATTATGTGGGATATGCAGAGTGAATACTTCTTTAGTTTTGAATAAACTCGTCATAATATATGAGATCTTTTGAGCGAGGTTACTTAAAACTAACGTTTCTTGACAATCATTTCTGTTTGATAACAAGTAGATGCCTTTGATAATCATTTGAACCCTTCTCTCTCTCCCTTCATTGCAACAGTCTTCGCAATGATAATAAGGACTGACATCATAGGATCAAAAAGAGACGTCGTCAGGGGCCAGTTCTTCCGGTGGTAATTTTTCTGACACTTCTTAGTGTAATGGAACTCTCTACTCTGAGATTATCGGTTGGCGATGCTCTAGCAGACCGTCTTCGCACTGAAAATCGAGAAGAGCAAGCTTTTGCCCTTTTGCTCTACGCGAGGTTTCCATCTTCCCTTTGAGACATCTAAGTTACTGTTTGACAGATTTTATTGTCTGCTAGAATTAACTTTTACCGGGTTATAGCAGGGCCCAAGGGTCAGTTTGTACATAAAAACGTTTTCATGGAGTGATAATTGACGCTTTACCTTAGAAAGATCGGGAAACGTCGGTAGCATTCGATAAAGTTCGACGATATATGAACAAATCTTGTACCTTGAAGAAACACTTGATAACATTTACAGTAAACTCTCCTTTTAATGATACTCATTCTATCGGCACCATTTAATGACTAATGCGTTCTAACGGTACGTTTGTTTTTCTATTACCGGAAGTCTATTGTCGGAGATCCCTTTTCCCGAGCAAGTTCAAAAGTAATTGGTATTTTTTGTCAACTTGCTTGAATGGCAAATTCATTATAATGGCACACCCCGATGGCATTTGCGTTCTGATCAACTGTGTACCTGGCAAATACGTACCGGTTAATGTCCAGGGAAATTCGTACCTTGGATATTTGTGTTACACCCTACGTATATTTCATGGTAGATGTAATTTTTGTTTTTATATCTTAGGGTCTTGGACATTTCCATACTAAATGAAAAAACTGTAGCCACCAATGGTGGCGATGAGTTGAACAGTCGTGATCAACAAATTTGACGAACAGTTCTATCCTTTTTATATGTGTGTATGTTTGTGTGTTTGTTAGTATGTTCCAGCGCTTCTGGCCGTACCGTTTGGTCCACAGACTCCAAATTTGGCATCAGTGTTCTACTACACCCCATTTAAAGGGATTTTATGGCTTTTGTGGGTCTTATTTTGATGGATTCTCCAAAAACTAGATGTATCTACATGTTGTTACTCTTTTTTAGATGTTTCCAGTGAAAAAACGCCAGAGATGTCAAAGATAGAATTTATTCTAACCATATTTTTCTTTTACATTAATCCAAACTTTAACGCTACGGTTGTTTACTTACTGACTAT
>OY735217.1:54250664-54315664 GCA_963457665.1 Thysanoteuthis rhombus
AACAACCAGCCACTAGTGCAAATATTGAAAGCTCACTTCCCCGTCGGGATATATATAAAATAAAGAAGCAAATATAAGAATGAGTTAATAAGAATGACTGCAAAAATTACCAACAGTATATTAACTGGTGTGATATCTAAAACAATTCTAAAACCTACGAACCAATAACATAACGACGAGAGTATTGTAGAAAATAGAATTAGAAATTTAATTTTAAAAAATCTAAAGCAATTAAAAAACAAACACTTGGGATACCAAAAATTTAAAAAAAACTTGAGATGCTTCGGATGGAAAAATCATAAAAAAAAGATCAGAGAAAAGAAGCATAAGGTGGAACGTTCCACCCAGAAAAAAATGCACACCGCTCAAGAAGGTTCTAAATGAGGATCCAAATTAATCGAATCATTCACCTGAAGGACTCCAAAAGCCATAAACGTGTTTTTTTTGTGAATCCATTATTTCACGCATATATGTACATATATATATATATATATATATATATATGTGTGTGTGTGTGTGTGTGTGTGTATGTGTGTGTATGTATATATATATATATATATATATATATATATATATATATGAATATGTATATGGAGACAGAAAGAGAAAGAAAGGGAGAGTGAGAGAGAAGCTCAATTGTTTCCTGCCTTTGAACCAACCTCATTTCGATCACCAAATGTTGGATATAGTCTTATGCAAAGAATTAAACGAAAATGGGACGTCAAAGAGAGAAAAATGTACAATATGTTCACCATCTTTTTCAATTTGTGTGAAAGATGATTGGTCTGAAGGATGAGTAAGTTATAGAAAAAGGAACGATTTTTTAAAAAAAGTATCGAAAAGGAGAATAAAAGAAACTACGATATTAACATAGGGGAGGAAGAAGAAGAGGAATAAGAAAAGGGTGAAGAAAGAGAAGAAAAAATAGAAGAAAAGGTAGGAGACTGGAAAAAAGAAGGAAAGGAGGACGATGAAAAAAGCAAAAGCAAAGGAAAGAAAAGAATAAAAAAAAGAATTGAACAAAAAAGACTAAGAAAAAAACAGGCAAAAGAAAAAGGAAGAAAAAAGGGTGAGAGGTTGGAGGAAGAAAGAGGCATGGGAAAAGGAAACGAAAAAGAAAGGAAGAAGCGAGTAAAAGAAAGAAGGAAAGAAAATACAAGAGAAAATGCCAAAAATGAAGGAAGGAAATTTTGGGGGATGTAGGTTGAAGAGAAGAAAACACGAAGAAAAAACAAAAGAAAGCAAAGAAGGAAAAAGAAATAAGAAAGGAAGAAAAGCAGAAGAAAATACGAAAAGAAAAACGAAGAAAAAAGAGAATGTAGGAAATTAGGAAGAAAAAACGTAGGAGAAAAAGATGCAGAGAATGAAGAGAGAAATGGAATGAAATTTTAAAAAATTAAACGTTGTGCGAATAGTTAAAAGAATACAAAGGATTGAAGAAGAAGAAGAAGAAGAAGAAGAAGAAGAAGAAGAAGAAGAAGAAGAAGAAGAAGAAGAAGAAGAAGAAGAAGAAGAAGAAGAAGAAGAAAAATGGGGTAAGAAGATGATAAGGAAGAACGGAAACAAGATGAACTAGAAGAAGAACAAAGACAAGAATAAGAGCAAAATGAAGAAGAACAAGAAGGAGGAAGAAGTGAAGAAAAGAGAGAAAAGAGGCAGAGACAGGAAGAAAGGATGCAAAGAACAGAGAAAGAAAGCGAATAAAAAAGGAGAGACAAGAACGAAACAAAGAGAGAGAGAGAAGTAAAGAAAAAGAAAGTAGAAGTAAAGAAAGAAAGTTGAAGTAAAGAAAGAAAGAAAGAAAGAAAGAAAGAAAGAAAGAAAGAAAAAAGAAATTGATTCCTTGAGATATCAAAGGGGACGAAAAGGTAAACAGCCTGTGCAAAGTGAGAGAGACGAAATGAACTATTAGATCATCCCTGTAAGTCCAAGTCAAAACCTTGTTGACATGAGCAGAACACATGCAGTAATTCTTGAACTATTTCAAAGTCATTCACTTCATTCATTTGAGTCTTCATCACAAAAAAACTCATTCATCTTTGACTATATTTCCTAAGGTTTCTTGTTTTCTCTTATCCTCTCTCGTGTGTAATTTCATACAAAACAACCGTAGCGTCAAAATTTGAAATCATGTTCAAAAACATCACTGACGTTTTCTATTGAAAACATTTGAAATAAAGTAAAAGAAAAACACCCAGATACTAGATGTTATTAATAAATCTGTCAAAACAAGGCTCCTAAAAGTGAAGAAAAGCTTTTTGTCAGAACATCAAAATAAAGTTTTTAGAAGAGGTCTAATGGATGATGACAATGCTCAAGTCAATAGACAAAACGGCATGACCAGAAGCGTTGGAACACTCAAAAACATAAACACATGCACACTAAAAAAAAAACTAAACAAATAAATGCAAAAAATGCAAAAAATTTAGTAAAATTGGTAAAACCTTTTGCCTCCTTTGGTGGTTACTGCTGTTCAGTTACCTTCGTCTCATGGGTCTGTATGGTCTCCCTAAAAGAGTTATATCACATCAAGTTTGGGAAATATCCAACATCTTTGAAATTAAAAAAAAAAACGTTAGTAGAAAGAAGGAAAACATCAATTTTCCAGCCCACTGTGATTAAATGTCAGTCAGAGCTAATGGACCACTTTAAAGGCATTCTCTCTTTGAAGTATATGATAAACAAGCCTGCCTGCTTAAGGGTCAAATCTTACTCCACTTCCATTTAGACTGAAGATGTGAACAGTAACGTTTGTATTACATATATATATATATATATATATATATATATATATATATATATATATATATATATATATATATGTATATATATATATATATGTATATATATATATATATATATATGTATATATATATATATATATATATATATATATATATATATATATATATATATATAAGGAAAAGAAATTCTTAAATTAAACAACTGCAGCCATCAAAGATATCAAAAGAGTAACCATCAAAAGTGACGAAAGGTTCTATCCTTTTTTTATATGTGCGTGTGATTGTATATGTGTTAATATGTTTGGGTGTTTCAGCGCTCTTGGCGATATTGTTTTGTCTACAGACTTGAAAATTGGCACCCGTACTCCACTAGACTCCTGCTAAAAAATGGTTCTTTGATTTTGAGGGGAAAACAGCTTTTTTGATCTTTTGGCTTTTGGGGGCTTAATTTTGACAGGTTTATTAATAACAAGTACATTCTGGAGAATCTACATTTTTTTTATTCCATGTTAGATGTTTTCCAGCAGTAAACACCAGTAATGTCATAAATGGAATTTATTCTGATCATATCTATTCTCCAACGGAGAACATCAAATGGCTTCAAATTTTGCCGCTACGGTTGTTTAATTATTGACCCTGCTGGTGAGTATATATATATATATATATATATATATATATATATATATATATATATATATATATATATATATATATATGTCTGTGTGTGTCTGTGTCTGTGTGTGTACTTATATATTTATTATAATAAATTATGCTCGTGCGTATCAGTATGATATCGGTTTACACCCCTCATTTTGGTAAGAATTGTTGTTTTTGTCGTCCTTTTTTTTATGGTAGGGACACTTGGTCAACTCTAGACTTTGTACTAGAGTTAGACACTGAGTATCTTAGTGAATTTAGTCACTCAACCTTCATGTTCTATTTGCGTTTTGCACATCCATCCAGTTTCATCCCCCAAAAATTTGCCCCTGGGTGGGTTAATCATCCATCGTCTTTTAAGCAGAACTGATCTAAGACAAGAAAAATTAAAGAGGGGAAAGAAAGATGAGAGACAAGATAATCTTGTCATAAAAACTTTGGTATTCAATGAAAGTTCACCGAAAGAAACTGAGGATATGATTTCTTTTTTCATATCATCATCATCATCATCATCATCAGTCTGTTAGCATCCATTGTTTCCCCAATAATCCCCAAGATTCGCAACACCTCTCTAACATAGGCATCGCAGAGCCAGTACTTTCTCAATTTATCTAGTTCGTCACGTCATCTCACTTTCTGTCGGCTAGAGCCTCGCACCAGATTTCTGAGGATCTACATTATGAGCTGTGATGTCCATCGGTAATCTGCCATTCTTACAACGTGTCTAGCCCATTGCCCTCTGGATTTTCTAACAGTTTCTATGATGTGTCCGACTCCTGTCTTCTCTGTAACATACTGTGATGTCTCCTTATGAGACCTGGCATGATTCTCTCATGAGCACGTTGCATGGTTCTCAATTTGAGGGTCAATCTTTTGGTTTGGTTCCATGTTTCAGCTCCCTATGTGACCATCGGTGGAATACAATGGTTGTATACCCTTCTTTTTGGGACTAGAGGGTTTTCTTGTTCTTAAAGGTTGAGCTCGCTCAATCGAAAGCTTGCCTAGTGTGATTCTTCCCTTCATTTCTTCTTCCTTTGATGACTTCACAGAGACTCACTGTCCTGAGTATATGTAGTGGTCTACTTTCTCCAGTTCTGAATTTTTGATTTTGATCGTTGTGTCTTTGTCCCCAATATGTTTGTTCTACATGACATTTTTTTGCTGAAGTTCATGTGGAGGCCAACTTTCTTCTTCGTTTCGTTTAGTTTGTCTAACATTATTTGGAGATCGTGAAAGTTTTTTTAGCAAAGAGAACAATGGAGCTGTTTCTCGTTATTCCAGCCACCGGTATTTCCGCGCATGAAATTTTGTGTGTTTTTAGAAAATTAACCTACAAACTGAATTGTTAAGCTCTGGTCCAAGTCTGGAGTTGACTTTGTTTTCCTACCGTAACAACAACAGTTAGTCACTCATTTGAGACTGTCACGTGACCAAGGTCGTTTGGCAGGACAACTTGTTGGCGGTGATCAATCAAAAATTGGACAAAGAGATGATCAATGAATAAGCCACATCTACCCCTGCCCAAGGCAGTGATCACTATGTTCAGTCCTTTAGCTTCATTCACTGTGACCTATCCGCGTGTTACATACAGTCAAAGAGCCGGAACAATTTAAAAACTGAAGAAACCTCTAGGGGCAGATTCCTAACAACAACTAGAACAATTCTTAACGAATTCAGGGAAGCAAATTCTTCACTGTTTGTCTTTCCCATCACATTAAACCAGTCTGATATATAAAGTTAACATTATCCTACCGTGATTTTAACAATTCTTGCCGATCTACGAGTATTTATATTACAAGTACACATGATCTTTATTTCATACCTATAAATAAATACATTTATACTGAAAATATGCATCTTTATAATTTTTCATTTATTATATATACATTACATACGTTTAAGTCGGAATAGAAGTAGGGATAGAGTTTGAACTAGCAATAATTAGGCTTGTTTTGTTTAACGTCGTAAATCCTATGCCAGTTTTTTATCACCAAAAATTGATGAACATTGAAAGTTTTTGTTGCCTGGTTAAAATAAAACAACTAGTATGAACAACAGTATATCTGGTAAATGTGATATAGACAAAATGTTTGTCAGAAAGAGAAAGAATAGTATACTATCGAGAAACAAGTTATTTTGCCCGTGGTATTGGTCCGATGGCATGCCAAGACAAATCATGTAGCCCATGACAGCGAATAGGTTGAGGATATCTGAACAAAGAACACAAGCTCCGAGAGACAAAATGCATCGTTGAAATATCAAATATAAGATACGAATTGCTAACCAGGAGAATTTCTGATCGTATTTTTGTTAGAACAAGATGGCCGTACATTGAAAGAGCTGAAAAAATTGACATATTTTGGGGACAAACATCTATATATTTACTTTTTATACCTGCATTCATTTTTTTTGTCTTTTTTCCCTCTCATTTTGATTCCCACTCCTTTTCAACATTTGTTTTTTCCTTTCTTTTTGTTATTCTTTTCCTTCCTTCTTCCCCTTCTTCCTTTCTATTCCCCCCTCTTTTCTCCTTCTCCAGTATTCATTTTTCTTCATCGTCACTGCATTTAGATTTTTTTTATTTCGGTTCATTCCCTCTTTCTTTGTTCTCTCTTTTTCTTTCTTCCATTCTTTGTGCGAGTTTATGTTCTTCGTTGCTCACTTTCATTCATCTTTTCTCTTTCTAAGCTTTTTTCTACCGATTACTCCAATTCAATTTCCTTTTTTTCTTCCTTCATTTCTGTCTCCCTTTTTTGCTTTGTACATTATTTTCTTTCGTTGGTTTTCGTCTCCTACCTTTCTCTTTCTTTACTTCTTTCTTCCTCCCTTTCTTGCTTTCTAGGTTTATTTTCTTCGTCACTCACTTTCATTCATCTTTCTTGCTAAGCTTTTTTCCCTTACCGGTTACTTTAATTTTATTCCCTTTTCTTTCTTTCTTTTTTCTTTCTTTTTTTCTTTCTTATTTCTTTCTTCCTTTCATTGTATGCTTATTTCCCAGCGTCAGTTTCTATCTTTTTTCATCCTTCACATCTTTCTTTTTTTCTTTCAGGGTTTATTTTCTTCATCACTTTCTTTCGTTCATCTTTCTTTCTTTCTAAGCTTTTTTCCTTTACCGTTTACTTTAATTCAATTTTCTTTCTTTATTTCTTCGTTCGACTAACACTCTTTCTGTAATCTCTCTTTCTTTTTTTCTTTTTGTTACTCTTCTAATATTTTTCTAAACTTAAAACAAATCTTTGCATTTAAATTCTGATTCAATTTGTTTGGACTGAGGACCAGAAAAGAAAAAAATGCTGTGGCGAATCCTTTCAAAATAATACTTGAAGCAAATCCTGCATTCTAAACATTTTATGAAGAGTCCCATGTCAATTCAGTGAACTGGAAAACCTAAAGCATTAATTTTGATTTCTAGTTCCATCCATAGGAAGCTTTTATTGCAGAATTAGTTGTGGTTGTAATGAATATAAAAAGGAGGGTTTCCATCGGGTTATTTTCTTGATATGACGAAGAAAGCACCATCTTGTGTAATATTGAGAACAGAAACATGGTTGATAGGATTGATCGAATAGAAACTTAATCTGGATTTCTGTCATAATGACTAACTATATTGCATTCAGTAATTGTTTGTTTCTGGGTTTTTTTTAATCTATTCATCAAACTTTTCAGTTTATGTGGGGGGGGGGAGAAAGGGACAGAGGGGAATCCATGAAAGTAAAAACGAGGAAAGAATGCAGGGTGGTGCGTTTTAATTTCAAAATCCCCTAATACTCTTATTATTGGAGTCAAACTCCTGTACAAAGTATGGAGTTGAATTTGTTTTCCTACCAAACCAGAACAAAACGAAAAATCCTCACTGAAAATGTGGGATGTGAATAATGTTCAAAATCTAGATAAGATGATTTGAACTCATGACCGACTTACTGATTGAGATAAATTGTCAAGTCTTAGATATTAACGAAAAATGATTATACAGACACACAAGTACATATTTTCTAGTAATGAATAGGCACATTTATACAAAAAGCATATATTTTTTATAATTGTTTAAATATATATATATATATATATATATATATATATATATATATGTATGTATATATATGTATATATATATATATATATATATGTATATATATATATATATATATATATATTATATATATATGTATATATATATAATTTGGAATTCTATTTGGAATAGAGGTTAGAATGGAGTTAGACCCTACACCTGCTTGTTTTGTAATTGTCGAAGCGAGAGAGTGAAGCGGAGCAAAATTTGGGTATTGATTTGTGTCTATTAATAACTATAACAAAAGGTGTCCGTTGCAAGTCGATGCATGGCTTATACACAGATCCATCAATTACAAAAGATTTCATGCAAATAAAAAAAAATCTAATGGATGTTATGGGCAAAAAAACGGGACTTTCCCGCCCCCTATTCTGTTAAGATACGGATTAGGAAATAAAATAATATTACAATTTTTGTACCCCGCCCCCCCATCTAAATCTCAAATCATTTCTTTCTGTTTTGTTTATTTTATATCAAATTTCGTTTAGTTGGTGATGGCCCTGCTAAACAGGAATCAGTCAGTTTTCTGTAGTTTGAAAATATTTTCATGCGCTGAGAAGATTCAAACACCTATTCATATTTTAGTTTCAAGACAATCTTGATAGGGGTTCGTATCGGATGCTTCATAGGAGCGAGCTGTCAAAAAATATTTCATAAACTAGCTTAGCTACTTTTGGGATATCTATTATTTATTATTGTTGTTAATAATAATAATGATAACAATAATAATAATCATTATTATTATTATTATTGTTATTATTATTATCGGTGAAAATAACGGGATTATTTCTGTACTTTTACTTACGATCAGAGCGTTGCCCCCCTGGCCCTCTGCCTGAGATTAGAGTACAGTATCTGTGTGCTCTGCCTAGGACCCAGGTGTTGCTCACCGACATTTCTGCCTAGGATCAGAGTGAAGTATCTGTTTGCACATAGTAACGTATTACTGGCAGCATACAAGGTGGTAGGTCAAAAATTATTGTTATATAATCATGGAAACCTTCAGGAAACGAAAACATCGATATGTGAAGCAATTGTTTCCGACATACTGCCTGTCAGGTCAATACACTTTTTAAGGTGGTGTCCCCATTTCTCTAACCTTCCCCATAAAGGTTGTAAGCTGTTCGATTTATATTGTATTCCTTTCAAACTTTCTTCGATTTGGGGGATAAAAAGTCTGAAAAGCAAGACCAGGGTTGTACGCTGGATGGGGTGACGTTATCGAAGGATATTTTTACCCACGATGAATGAGTAGTGATGGAAAAAAATATTGTATTGTATTGTAGCGATGGAAAAAAATTCCTCAGTTCACCTAACCCAGCCTTTATCCTGCCGTTGCAGTTATTTTTTTTTTTTTTGTTTATTGTTTCTCTTGAAGCCCCTCTGATCGTCATGTTCCCTTCGAGAAAATCTATAAATATTACCCCTTTGGGATCCCATAAAACACTCGCAATCACCTTCTGAGCTAACCTTCCTGTCTTAAATTTGACTGATCTACCTGAATCCTTCAAGAGTTAATGTTTCGATTTGAACCATGCTCTTGGGATTGTATTGGTGGATCAATTACTTGATCCAGGTTACGATTCGTTCCATAAAATTGTCCTCATCAGTTTTGATCCAGCTTTGAAAGACTGATGAAAAGATCAGCTCTTTTAGCTTGGTGCTTTTCGAGCAACGTTTTTGGCAACGATCGAACCGAGGGTTTGTTGAGGCCAAGATTGTCACTTGAAATCGGAAATACCGAACATCAACATGCTACCGTATCAATGGTTATTCTATAGACTTATTCCACCAGTATCTGGACTCTAGCTAGTTTCTTCCTTCATCAAGGTTGATGGTCTCCTCTGTTTTGGCTCATCTCTGAAATCTTTTCGACCGTCCTTAAAACTATTTTTTCATCCTCTCCCATTCATACTGTTTTGCTGGGGTTTGGGGGGGGTATGTCTGTTGCAGCTTTTGTGGGTTCAGTGCGTAGCATCATCCCCATGAACCTGTCGGAATGTTTCGATGATTTTTGATGATTTTCATTCGAGTTTTGTCCAAATTTTTGCGTTGGCCATAAATAAATACACCCTGACGAGGCAAAGGCAATTAATTCGATAATGTGTTGGAAGCCATCTAATGATCTAAGAGACATGTTTAAATCCGTTTTGTTAGGAATATAATCGGCTTTAAATGAACTGGAACGGTAGCAATAATACCTTTTGCCTTAAACTCGTATATGGATTGCATTTTGTATATGTTGTTGTTGATGGTGCTGGTGGTGGTGGTGTGGTTGCTCCAGCATTTTCTTGTTGAAACCAGAAATGTATGATCGTTGTTACTACAGATCGGGCGACATCGTCTCTTCAAATCTTCAACACTCTTTTCAATTTTCTATTCATATGTCATGCATTTGTATCTTTATGTGAGTTGTCTGGTTGCGAGTCTCCTTAGCTCTCTCGCGCATTCCTAAAAACACCAATCATTTCTAGTGGTTATCAGGCGATATCACATGACAGGAAGTCTCCAAAGATATACAGTGTCTCCTTCGTTAGTTATGCTGGCTCAAATCAGCAATACTACTACTAATAATAACAACAGATTCCAACCTGTGGTCCAGGAGAGAGTAAAAATATTACTGGGAGTTCGTGGGCTCGATAAATAGGCGGACTTTTAAAAAGCCAAATCCTTTCTTATAGACACCGGCCACCATCTCCCCAACCGTCAAATGTTAGGTTTCTTAATGTGTACATAGTTTACTTACTTCTGGAGAGCCAGCCGCCGGGAAACACGTCGAATATTTGGAAAGAAGAATGCCGTGGAGAAATGTAATCTGGCCCAATATCAAGAATGAGGAGTCTAATTATGAAAATAATCTGTTTTATTTTGTCATTTCTCTCCCTTGATGGTTTAACTCCCCCAAACATATGAAAAAGCGCTGAAACATTCCTACATCTAAAATGATACATTTTCCATATTGCATTTTGCCCAAACAATTTACGAAATCTGACAGATGCAAACACTCTTGCTGAACCCAGGGGGCAGAGGCTAGGGGCTATCAACCCCAACATACTGCTTTAAAATCTGCCCCTATCTTTCTCAAAATGCATTCTATTCGTATCTCTATCTTCTTCTAAATTCCTCAGTTGATCTCTATACACACGATTATATATATATATATATATATATATATATATATATATATATATATATATATATATATGTGTGTGTGTGTGTGTGTGTGTGTCATTTACACTCACACACACATATATTAGTTCACACAGTTTTTCTGGTCTCTTATCACATCTGTAAGTATTGATCTCTAAATCGTCTCTTCGCTGACAAGCTATCTCGTGGAAGAGGCCAGCCGTTCTTGACTCCTGGCTCCTTTCATCTTCTCTTGAGGAAGAGATGGGAAAATATAAGGAACAGCCATCTTCTTTAGACACACAAACGCTCTTGAATTACTGACCTTGTGTCTCACAAGTACCTATTTCGTAAAAGAAAGGGTATTTGGTATTGAAATGGTTGGGACCCACTGCTCTAGAAAGACAAAACCGACTATTACTATTATTCACGGAAATATACTCAGTAATATTAAAGACTGGCTGACATAATTACAAGCACAATTATTATTATTATTATTATTATTATTATTATTATTATTATTATTATTATTATTATTATTACTATTATTATTATTATTTGGAATCTCACACCAGTTGCCTGGTGGTAACCGCTGGAGTTTGAGTGACAGCAAGTCTCCTCAAGTCTCCAGCCCTCCTCTCCTAGTACTCATCATCATCATCATCAGTCTTTTAGCGTCCGTCGTTGGACATAGACCTTCCCCAGGATTTGCCACACTTCTCTATCATGGGCGTCACGGAGCCAGTACTTCCTGAACCTGTCTAGTTCATCTCTCCATCTAATATTTTGCCGGCCTCGGTTGCGCATATGGTCTCGGGGAATCCATGTTGTGAGTCGTGATGTCCATCGATTGTCAGCCATTCTTGCAACATGGCCAGCCCACCGCCATTTGAGATTTTTTATGGCTTCTATGATGTCTCTAACTCTTGTCTTTTCCCGGATGTGTTGTGCTGTTTTGTGGTCTCTCCATGTGAGGCCCAGCATTATTCTTTCATGTGCACGTTGCATGGTTCTCAGCTTACGGGTCTGTTTCTTGGTTAAGTTCCATGTTTCAGCTCCATAAGTGACCACTGGGAGGATGCATTGGTTATACACCCTTCTCTTTAGGATTAATGGGATCTTATTATTTTTGAAGGTTGAGCTAGCTCTGCCAAAGGCTTGCCATCCTAGTGTGATTCTTCGCTTGATTTCTTCTTCTTTTGAGGGTCTCATGGAGATTCGTTGCCCTAGGTAGATGTAGTGGTCTACTTTCTCGAGTTCTGTGTCCTCGATTTCGATCTTAGTGTTCTTATCTCCAATGTGGTTGTTGCACATGATCTTCGTCTTGCTGAAGTTCATGTGTAGGCTGACTTTCTTGCTCTCCTCATTTAGTTCATCTATCATTAGTTGGAGGTCATGTAGGTTCTCTGCGAAAAGGGCTATGTCGTCTGCGAATCTGAGGTTGCTCAGATACTCGCCGTCTATTTTGATTCCTTTACTCTCCCAGTCTAGCCTTCTGAAGATCATCTCGAGGCAGGCTGTGAAGAGTTTAGGTGAGCTGGTATCACCTTGTCTTACTCCTTTCTGGAGCTGGAAGGGGTCCGAGTCTTTATGTAGCCTGATAAATGAGCTGCCGTGATTGTATATATGTTTCAACACTTCAACATATACTGGATCTACACCTTGCCGACTGATGGCCTCCATGACCTTAGGGATTTCTACTGAGTCGAACGCCTTTTTGAAGTCGATAAATGCTACGGCAAGTGGTAGTCTATATTCTGCTGCTTTTTCTTTCAGTTGATTTATCGAGTGCAGGTGGTCCATGGTCGAGTAGCTTCTTCTAAAGCCAGCCTGTTCACGTGGCTGGTTTTCATCGAGTGTTTTTGTGATTCGGTTGGTGATGATCTTTGTGAAAAGTTTATATACACAGTTGAGTAGGCTTATAGGCCTATAGTTGTTGAGGTCTTTCGGGTTTCCTTTTTTATATAATAGCATTATTATAGCAGTATTCCAATCGTCTGGGACTTTACTGTGTTTTAGACACAGGTTGAAGAGGACGGCCAGTTTCCTATTGATGGTTTTACCTGCTTTTCGGAGTAGGTCGATGGTGATGTTGTCTGGTCCAGGGGCAGTTCCTTTCTTTGTCTGTTTAATGGCTTCCTTCACCTCCCACGGGGTTACTTTTGGGAAGTCCTCTAGTTGTTTGCCCGTGTCTTGCGTATCTTCCTCATTGTTTTGCAGTCCTTGTTTGGACGAATAAAGTTTTTGGTAGAATTCTTTGGCGCGTTCGACAATCCTGTCTCTGTCTGTTGTTAGGTTTCCATTTTCCTCGAGTATGCTAGTTATTTGCCTTCGTCCCGAATTGAGGAGTTTGTTTATAGCTTTGAAGCCCCGACCTTTTTCAAGAGTTGATTCAATGACTGCCGTTGTGTATCTCCTTCTGTCTTCTCTTCGTTTCTTCTTGATTAATTTGTTTAGTTCAGCCTCTTCAATTTTCTCCCTCGTTGTTGTCGGTGGCTTGAGGTTTCTGCGTTTTTCCATGAGATTTTTAGTCTCATCCGAGATTTTGCTAATGGGTTGTTTGCCCATTGGCTTGAATGTAGAGGCTACTTCAATTATTGACGTTGTCATTTTGCTGCTTAGTTCGTTGATGTTGGTGCTGTCTTGTTCAGTAAGAATTCTGAATCTGTTCTTCAATTCGAGCTTGAAAGATTGAACGTGCTCTTTTGGTATGTTTAGAGGCTGCGGTTTTGTATGGAACATTTTCTTGCGTTCTTTATTGGTGTTTATTTGTACTTTACATCGTACCATTCTGTGGTCGCTGCCTACATTGACTTGATTTAGGACTTGGATGTCCTTGACGATATCGTTTTTGTCCGTTAGGATGTAATCTATTTCGTTTCTTGTTTCGTGATTGGGGCTCCTCCAAGTCCATTTCCTACTGGGTCCCTTCTTGAAGAAGGTGTTCATGATTTTGAATCCATTAGCCGTCGCAAAGTTTACAAGATCTTCTCCTCTCTCGTTGCGTATTTTGTATCCAAATTTGCCGACGCAATGTTCATTTCCTTGTCCTACTTGTGCGTTGAAGTCTCCCATGATAACATTGAAGTGTTTTCTGGTGCCTTGGAGTAGGGAGTTCAAGTCATCATAGAAGTTGTCTATTTCTTGTTGGGTTGATTGTGAAGTGGGAGCGTAGACTTGGATTATATTGAGTTTGTATCGCTTTGAAAGTTGTATGGTGACGCTAGCTACCCGGTCAGAGACGGCTTTGAAGCCAGTTACATTTTCTTTCAGGTTCTTATTGATGAGAAAGCCAACTCCACTTTGTTTTACTTTCTCTTTACCGTAGCTGTAAAGAAGATGCTTGCTTCTCAGTTCGATTAGTTCTTCTCCGGGTCTTCTTACCTCACTAATGCCTATGATGTCCCATTTGACATTTCTGATTTCACTTTCTAGATCAGTTAGGTGCATGTCAGTTGACAGTGTTCTGACGTTGTATGTGCCTATGTATAAATTTGTCTTCTTGTTGATAGTCTTAGAGTTCTGTTGAAATGGTCGTTGTTTCTGCGGTGACTCAGTAGGGACAGATGGTCCCTTGGTGAAGGATTTGGGTAGTCGCTTTCGGAGCACATCACCCCTACCCAAAGTAAGTGATGTGGCTGAGTCTTTTGGGGCCGATGACCCAGCAGGAACTGACGTACTCTTGGTGTAGTTTTTGGGTAGTCGCCCTTGGAGCATATCACCCCCACCCAAAGCAAGTGATATGGCTGGGCCTTTTGGTACCGAGGTCCCAGCAGGAACGGCCGATATAATATTTGGTGTGCAAATCATGGGGAGTAATGGGCCATGCCCTGCCACGCTGGCCCAGGACGTGTTGGCAGGGGGTCTGGTGGATTGTCCACTGCGGGTCAGTGGCAAAAGAGCTCCACCGGCTCTTGATACACATCCAAACTGTTCTTGTGAAACGAAAGTGGATGTTCGGAGCACCACGGTTCGATTGAAAAAAAAAAAAAAAAAAAAAAAAAAAAAAAGAAGATCGGATCAATTTTCGAAGTGAGTTGGATGCAAATTCCGGTGGGGACAGCTTGGAGGATACCTCTCCCTTATATAATAAGTTTTTAACTTAGATAAAGTCCACAGAGGTTAAATTAATAAAAAAGGTTGCAACAGCATCTTTAGTCTGGGGACTTCATTTTAGCAGTTGAAAAAGTTTCAATTTTTCCATCGTACCTTGCTAAATAATTCGTGCCCGTCTCCCAGCAAGAATTTACTACTGACAATAGATACAGCCTTGATATATCCAACCCTACATTCGTTTGTTTTTTATGGCAAGTCAAAGTTAGGTCGAGGTAGTGGGGGGGGGAGAGTATAGGGTCAGTTTAGCTTTTAGATATTTAGATTTCGGCATTTGGGGGAGGGTTCTTTCTTTTTTTTTCCTTGTAGATTTATGGTTAATTTCGGGGGAGGGGATTTAGGGTTCTTTGGAATATACGGAATTGGTGCACATTTAGAGATTTTTCTTTTTTTTTTTTTTTCAGTTTAGCTTTTAGATATTTAGATTTCGGCATTTAGGGGAGACCTTTTCTTTTTTTTTTTTTTTCTTTTTTTTTTTTTTTGCTATTTGACCAACGGTTCGACGCATAGGACATTTACAAGCATGTAATACAGAGTTGGATGAATAGGCAGGCATTAAAGATTATCACAGAACAATGAGGAAATGATCGCAGTAATTCTGCGATTTACAGTTTCACACCGATTGCCCAGTGGTTATCGCTGAAGGCTGAGTGACAATAAGTCTCCTCAGCTAACGTCTCCTCTCTCTTTCACCTATCATGTCAGGGCTAAAATTCGTTGCAGTACTTATTTCTGTAGCACTTTCCTCAGTATCCGTGCAGTTCCCAGTAGTGCTGTGGTCTGTACGGTCTCAATCCTTCCCCTAATCTCGATCTCTTCTAGTCTCACCCTCAGTGTCTTTGGGACTGTTCCTAGTGCGCCCTTTATGACCGGTACTACCCTGGTTTCCATGTTCCACATCTTCCTTAACTCTCTTGCTAGGTCCTGGTATTTTTCCTGTTTTTCACTCTCCTTCTTTTTTACTCTATGGTCTGCAGGTACAGCAACGTCTACTATTTGGCAGGCCTTCCTTTTTTTGTCTACTTTTACTAAGTCCGGTCTTCTTGCCTGGATGAGGTGGTCAGTTTGGATGTCAAAGTCCCACAGTAGTTTGTGGTTGTCATTCTCCAAAACTGCCTCTGGCTCGTGCTAATACCACTTTTTCACATGGTTGAATCCCATTTGTTTGCTTAGTTCCCAGTGTATCATCGTTGCTACTCTATCGTGTCTATGCTTATACTCCTTCTGGGCGAGTTGACTTCATTCACTAGTTATATTGTTTACCGTCTTATCTCTTTCACCGAACATGCGGCATTTGCTGTTTGTCTGTGTTCTGTTGATTTCTGTCTTTATGTAGTTTGTCCTTATGCTTTTGTTTTGGGCTGCCATGATGAGCAATTCCGTTTCTCTCTTAAGGTTCCCTTTTCGTAACCACGTCCATGATTTATCGTTTGCTTCATCTTGTATCCGTCTTTTAAACCCGCCATATAATTTTTTCTCTTCCCATCTTTCTTTTCTTGTACTGTTCCATTGTTTTCTTTGTTGTTTGTTGCACTATCTCTCGCACACTTTATGATTTCTTCACTATTCGTTTGCACATACCTTTCTAGGACTATGTTATTATTATCATCTGCATTTTCACACCAGTTGCCTGGTGGTGACTGTAGGAGGCTGAATGACAGCAAGTCTCCTCAAGTCCTTTCTGCACTCTCAATGTCCACACCAGTTGCCCGATGGTCATCTCTGAAGGCTGAGGTCTCCAGCCCTCCTCTATTATTAATTTCATCCATCACAGCAACGCTTTGGTTTGTATCGTCTCCAATATCCCTTTTTCTTGGCTGTTAGGCCATTGATAACAGCTGGGGGTCGTAGATCTCATATTTCCAGTACTAAACTCTATATTCGTGCAGTTCTTTTTAGTGATTTGGTCTGTATAGTCTTAATTCTTCCTCTTATCTTTAGTTCCTCCAACCTTGTTTTCAGTGTCTTTGGTACGGTCCCAGGTGCACCTGTTATTACTGGTACTACCCTGACTTTCATGTTTCACGCCTTCGTCAGTTCTCTCGCCAGGTCATGGTATTTCCCAAACGTTTCACTCTCTTCCGTATTTACTCTGTGATCTGCCGGCACAGCCATGTCTTCTTCTTCTTCTTTTTTTCTTCTTCTTCTTCTTCTTCTTCTTCTTCTTCTTCTTCTTTCTTCTTCTTCTTCTTCTTCTTCTTCTTCTTCTTCTCTCCTCCTCCTCCTCCTCCTCCTTCCTCTTCTTCTTCTTCTTCTTCTTCTTCTTCTTCTTCTTCTTCTTCTTCTTCTTCTTCTTCTTCTTCTTCTTCTTCTTCTTCTTCTTCTTCTTCTTCTTCTTCTTCTTCTTCTTCTACGTCCTTTGCCATCTATTGTCAAGTAGTTACCAACAACTAAGGCTAAAAGAGGGTTGGAGTGATGTAAAATTTTGATATCTCCTTCGTCTTATTTTGTGTGATGCTGTATATTGTGTGCAATGCAGCTTTTTGGTGTTTGTTGCAGTTTTTTCTTTTGTGTCACGCTTTACATTGGTATACAACAGATGATAGAGCTCTTCTCAATATACGGATAGTATCTGTAAACATTATCTCTCCTGGATATCACACTGACAGTTTACCTTGGCCTACGCTTGAAATCAAAAGGCATCAAGCCTCCTGAGATCTCCAGCACCTTCCTCAGCAAACAATTTCTCTGGGTTTTCAGAAAAGATCAAGTGACATCAAATCTGCTTGGATTTCCATCATCTCTCCTCGGTATCACCACGAATTCTTTTGTCTAAATTCTAATTAAACTCATGTGAACATAATCTACACTCTGATCGCTCTCAAAGCGATTTTATTCGGGCAAATAATTCGGATGATTGAGACGAATAAGTCGATTCATTCGATCTGTCTGTCTATTTCTGTCTCTTCCTCCTGATCTGTCTGTCTCCCCCGCTCTGTCTCTATCTCTGTGTCTGTCTCTCTCTCTCTCTCTCTCTCTTAATCTTATTGTCTGTCTTTCAGATGCCCTGGGCAATATTCTCGCTAGTTTACATTATTTCCAAAGGTAATTGAATAATTAATTGAGGATGCAAATTTAATTGATTAAATTACCCAGTTAATTCAATCGACTCAAACTTTTCACTCTACTCTTTGGATCACAACTTTATGTACCAAGTCGATTCAGGGTGATTCATTTGGGTGTAAATAAAATGAAAACTTTAATCTCAGAATGATTGAAATATTTGAAATTTTGTTACTACTCAAGCTAAATTTATCGGTGCAAGTATGCTCTTACGTTCTGCATATGTTTATCGTCTTTTTAATGTGATATATAAGAAGTATCAACGCTTTTACTATGCAATAATTCAAAGTATGGAGAGATCATAAGACAGCAAAGTATATTAGAGAAAAGACAGGAGTCCTGGACATCATAGAAACTATAAGAAAAATCAAATGGCAATGGACTGGACATGTTGCAAAAATGGCAGATAACTGATGGACTTCACAACTCACAACGTGGATCCCCAGAGATCAGGTGCGAGGCTCTGGCTGACGAAGTGAGATGGTATGACGAGCTAGATAAATTGAGAAAATACTGGCTCTGCAATGCCCATGATAGAGAAGTGTGGCGAATCTTGAGGAAGGTCTATGTCCAAAGATGGATGCTAACAAACTGATGATGATGATGATGATGATGATGATGATGATGATGAACCCCAGCAAACGTTTTATTGGTCACCTTTATTTATTTATCAAAGAACATGGTTTGCATTTGGTAATATTTCAGTGTATATTTGCATCATTCTCATGATATTATTATGAATATGATGATGATATGTGATACTGTTCAGAGGATTATGCGAATATAAGTCGCACTGTACACACAATCTGCTTCATATTTCCTTTGATAATCAAATATTGATTGGCTTCAAGAATTTTTATCACCTTGCAAAGGTTGGCAAGCAAATAACTTATGCTGCTTGTGTATTGAATGGAATTAAGTAACATGTTGGCAACCGACCAAGCAAGTTCACGATTGATAGCTTTACTCGCTTGTCTGCCATTGCTTTGTTTACATTCAGAGTGTAGTTCTGCAAAAAGCCAAATGGAGGGAAATGGGGCCAAAAAGAATGAGGTACACCAATCTATGTTTTATCCATACTTAATCATTTTTTACGGGCACTATACTAGGTAATTCAATAGTTTGTTTAGTGAAAGATTTTGGTTTTGTGTTGGATTCAATGGTGCTTTCTGTAGGTACATTAAGGCGCACCCGGATAATTCAATAACTTCACATTGGATCAAGATGCACACGGCTTACAAGTGAACATTAATTTAAATTAAAATTAATTAAAATTAAGATTAATTCAAATTAACGTATTTGCGTGCGGGGAAATATCCAATTAAGTGAGTGACGTTTGCCGATAATCAAAATCTCAAACAGATCGATGTGATTCGCTAAGAAAGAGAGAAAGTCAAAAGAGCCTCCTCGACTTTCTGACACGTCAGAGGTGCTGGGTGGCTGCGTGGTTAACTATTACTCTGTTGTATCCTGCCGCCATGGTATACTGGTTATAATGTTGGTTGGATATGAACAAGTCTATTGTAAGATAAAATCTCAACAAGTTCGACACAAAATCACGTTTTCACAAGAGTTCGACTCAGAATCAGTTGCTCTTATTGACACACAGAGTTGACAAGCTCCCCAACTCAAGAAAATACCGTCCGCTCGCTAGGATTGGAATAAATCCCCACCTCACTGTTTTATGGAGGTTATTCAAATCCTGCCTAGTTACGCAATTTCTCAGGCTGATCCGTACTGAGAGTAAAGGGTGATACCCAACTGCTTTTTGATATTTAGTTTGTAGATATAAGACGGGAAAGTTATGACAAGGCCCACTTGATTCTTGGTATTTGAAAATGTATTACAGTAATCTCAAGTTATACTTTGATTCACCCAGACTTGTATTCTCATCATGGTTGTTATATTTTCTGCCGTTGTAACCATCTTGGAATTTCGAACCAGAACTTTTGTTCAATCGATGAGAGTTGATTGGTCTTATTCCACTAACCATGTCAAAGAATGTCTTGTATAAGTTGATTCTTTCTAGTTGATTCGTCCTTGCAATGTCACTTGTCTTTCTATTTGTAAACCAGCACTCTAATTTCGATGGCCATGGTTGAGAGACTTCACATTCATAATTTGATCTCTTTTCCAATGATTCCCAACTTATTTATATCTATGCTGGGTCTGCTGATTGGATGATTTGATTCTTCCTTCACGCTTGTTCTCCAATGTTGTTCGTTATTTATTGTTTTGACTTCTGTCCTTTGAGATTTGGGTACTCTTGCAACAGTGAGGTTCATGGCGTGATATGCGTAAAAAGTGTAATTCTCTTTGTATTATTGTATTGGAATAATCAATCAAAACAAATTATAGAATAACTTTTTTATGAAATTATTCATCAAATTGATGTTACGCATATCAGGCACTGGACTCCAACATCACAAAACTTCCGATATCTACGTGCACCTCTCTCCCTCTACTCATGACCAGGTATTCCTGATTAGGAATTTTCGACACGGATTATCGATCTTCAATATTCATGTTTTTTTATTTTTAGGTGAAAGGGAAAGCTTATCCTTTCTAACCCCTACCATAACTGTATGGAATGTTGTAGACGCAGTTCTTGGTCATATATTCTTCTAGAGAGATCGTCAATTCAGACAAGAAGCAACTTGTCGGTTTTATCGTTAGGGGAATAATTTTTTGCACAATATGCACGCAGTGACGTCGCTTCTGGCGCAAGAAAACTGCAATGGCGGCCTAACATAAATATGGAATCTCCGTCGCCCCAAAAGACTGCCATTAGGTAAAACTCTGCAATTATGGATGATGATCAACGTTTCACAATTCACAACATCTATCTTTTTCGTTTCTTTATTTCTCTAACTACTTTCAATGTAAGACATTCGCTTGTTGGCATTAGATGTATTACTTTATGTCAACAAGCAAAGGCCCTGCAGCTTTTATTTTAGTAATAGCTGGTCCTCGGGGGATATCCGCCTTTTTTTTTACTTCTTTTCTGCTTCCATACTTGCCAGTTTTGTCTTTCTGGAAGTTAACCTGTTTATTAGAAACTATCGACCGAAGGTGTCACCAAAATTGCCAACATAGGTTTCTTCAGTTTTCAAGCTGGCTTGATAGCTGGCTCTGTATTTATCACGCGTACAGGTTGTGCCAATGGAGTTAGAGGGCTCAAAATTTATGCATTTACTCCTTATTAAGTGTACAAAAAACGTCATTTTTGTTCTTTCCATCCGCCTGAATAGGTTTTAGTGGGAAGTTGAATTCCAGATGTAAGTTTATACTAAATAGGTCACTCAGTTGTTTTTTGAAAATTCAACTTTTCATTATCACTGCCCAATAAAAGGCAAGCGTGGTAACTTATTCGATGATCACCCTTTTTACCATTTTTTAATTGATCACTTCAAAAACAACGTGATGCCATAAGACAGTTGTCACGCAACTGTTTCTATTGAATGACTAACCAGATTTGGTAATACTTTCATCAATTAGCCTTTAAAATGAACTGTCTTTGTCTTTCTTTGCACCTGTATGTTTTCTTTTAAATTATCCCCTTCTCTTTTTTATCTTTGTTACATAGACATAGTACACTTTGAATGATATATATATATATATATATATATATATATATATATATATATATATATATATATATATATATATATATATATATATATATATATATATATATGCCAATTGCTCCTTTCTTTGTTCATTCCTATCTTTCAGTCTAATCACATGCATCTCTGATAATAGCTGTGGATGTTAGTCTAATTATATCTCTCCATATCTATTAATTCTCAGATCTCCCTAGCTCAGCCTGCTCACAACTATTCAAAATTTAATCTGTCTTAATCTCCTCCTGATATCATTTCGCAGTCTTTTCATAGTTCATACCTTTCTATCAATTCCAGTGTATTCATAGGCATATACAGTGTCGATCACAAATGTGTACAGCCCTACAAATCTTTTAAAGGAAATAAATTTTCTTGTAAACCAAACAGAGTCGGGGTTTATCATTTCTCCTGGAACATTACACCATCAAAACAGATATTGTCAGGTATTATTTATGATCAAACTCAATGGCATTGGAACTCAGCTGTAAAAAAGATATGATTACGTTGCCGTACAAAAATGTTGCAAAATATATTTTTTGAATGGGGTATTCATCTTTGTATGGCAACACATCCATATTTTTGTCAACAGAATTTCATGGCTGTAGATTCGGTCATTTATGATACTGGATAATGTCTATTTTGATTATTAAATCTTCCACTAGAAATGATAAAATCCGGCTATGTTTGATTAAGAAGGAAATGAACTTCAATTCAAATGCTGTTCAATTCTAGCCGGCTAGTTCAGTTTCTTCGTATTATCTATCAATCTATCTATCTATCAATCTATCAATCCATCTATTCATTTATTTCTCCTATCCTATCCTTCTTCCTAATTTGACTTATTTTTAATCATTGCTACATGCAGCACACCGGCTTAAACACTGCTGCTGTGTTCAGGCTATTCATGTGTTCTGTGACATATATGTATGTATGTATGCATGCATGTATGCATCTATCTATCTATCTATCCATCTATCTATCTATCTATACAGAAATTTTCAATTTTCCAGCATTCACGGCTCGGTTTGGAAACTTGAAATTTTACACACACACTCCTTTCAATAAGAAATGCTTTTGTTCGTTTTTTTTTTTTTTTTGGCTTTTTGAGATTCTTCTCGAAAGTAGGTCTTTAGTGAGGGAAGGGACTCAAAATGCAATGTAAGCTTCTGCTGAGTCGGTCACAAATTTATGCCCACTTGTTCCTTGGAAAAACAGACCTTTAATGATCACTAACCAACTAAAGGCGACTCCATCGCTTTCCAACCTTTCGATTGGTCACCCCAACACAGCATATATGGGTGGCAGTGATTCATAATTTGCTTTTTCTTTTCTTTTTCTCTTATTTTTTCCTCTATTCTATCCTTACTTCCTTCGTTCAATCGTTTCTCCTCTTATCCGATAATGTAATCCACGACGCTTCTTCGACGTTTCCCAAGATTTATGAACTGCTGAGCCACTTTTCAATCTCCATCACACATCAAAGTCATATTCGACCAATCTCTCCCTTGGCCGCTGCCAGCGAAAACAGACGAAATGGCCATATATCATCTGATATAAACACCTTTGCTTACTTCGCCCCGGACTAATGCCAGCGCAAACACACACACAAACATACACACACACACACACACACACACACACACATGCATGCTCGCATACACACACATACACACACACACACATTAACAAGAGCACTCTCATAATTGCACAAAGTCGCAAATAAACAAACGCATCTTTCCAAATACACTAACAAAATCGACTGAACACTTGCACGAAGACACGCACATATACACATTTGCACACATAAACTATCAGATCTGGTGAATGACTCGATAGAAACCGTCACACGACCATTGTCTTCTGGCAGCAGGCCATGTTGCGAATGATCAACTAAAAATTAGAGGAAGGGTCATCAATGAATAATTTACTTGTTTCATTTTGAGGGCGGGAGCACTGATCACTGAAATGTCAAAATTCAATTTAAAAAACAGGCGGATACAAACTAGGGAATCGATTTAGCATAAATTATATTGCAAATTGACCTTCCTGCTCAACTAAAAACCTATTTAGAGTGGGTTTGGATTTGAAAGAAAAACATTTCCCTAGACATAATAAAGAGTAAATACTGGATTTTTTAGCCCTATATCTCCATTGGTGTGATCTGTATGCGTGATACATACCTACATAGCCACCAAGCCAGACACACCTACTTAAAAACTGAAGAAAACTATGTTGACAGTTTGGGTGACATTTTTCGTTTACGGTTTCTAATATACAAGCACACATACACTAGCACACATATACACAGAAACGTATGGACACATGCATTCACAAACATACTCATATCAAGAAAATCACTCATGCTTACACACTTATGCAACACACACATACGGATATTCAGCGACATATTAACAAAAAAATCCAGACTCTTGGAAGAACACACACATGTATGCACACTCACACACGTATATACAAGCGAATATATAAACACACATAAATACACATACTTGCTAGTATATATACATATGCACAGAAACGGACACACGCTCATACGCTCAACTACGCACACCAATACATTATCACACAAGCATATACTTACACACGCAAACTAATAGGCACCAGCGATTATTACTTCTGAATAGTAAGTTGATCACCAACGGTGCCCCACACTTGCGGCCTTGTGTCAGACTTGGGTAAGAAGAGGCCTCGTTGAGATGTAATGATCAACAATCTGATCGAGTGTATTCATGAGCCCAAACTAAGCTGTGTTCAGAAAATATTTACACACACACAAACACAAACCCGAACATACACACACATTTACTTAGAAGCAAAGTTCTCTTTGTGTGCGTATGCTCACGCTCACGTTTTGCAAACAGCGCACAAAAGAGATAATTGTGCGCACAATTTTTTTTGCATACATCATCATCATCTTTTTAGCGTCCGTCGTTGGACATAAACCTTCCTTGGATTCGCCACAGCTCTCTATGATGGGCGTCGCAGCACCAATACTTTTTGAATACGTCAAGTCATTTTGTCGGCTACGGTTTTGCGTATGTTCTCTGTGGATCTGCGTTGTGAGTTCTGATATCCATTGGTTGTCTGACTTTCTAGCCATATGACTAGCCCATTGCCATTTGAGTTTTCTAATGGATCCTTTGATGTCCCTGAATAATGTTTTTCCCTAATATAGTGCTGTTTTGTGATCCCTCCATGTGTTGTTGAGCCTTATTCTCTCAAATGCACAATACATCGTCCTCATTTTGAGAGTCAATCGTTCGGCTAGATTCGATTTTTCAGCTCAACTGGTGACCATCGGGAGAATGCATTGGTTGCAGACTTAGACGTAGTGGTCTACTTTTTCAAGGACTGCATTTTTGATTTGGATTTTTGTGTCTTTGTCCTCAAAATTGTCTTTGTACCTTTTTATTGTACATTTTGCCAAAGTTAATGTGGAGACCAAATTTATTTTTTTCTTTGTTCGGCATTACTTGGGAATCGTGAAGGTTTTCTTTTCCCCAAAAGACGATGCAGTCTGCAAATCTAAGGTTACTTAAGATATTCACCGTCTACTCCGATCCCTTCATTTTCCCAGTTTAGGTTTCGGAAGATCATTTCGAGGCAGACTGTGAACAGTTTGGGTGAGCTGGTATCACTTTGTCTTACCCCTTTTTCGAGTAGAAATGGTTTAGGGTCTTTATGTAGCCTTTAAAAATAAAGGAGCCGCTGTGTCAGTATATAGGTTGCAAGACTCTGATATGTAAAAGGTATACGCCTTGGTGTATGATAGTATCTTGAGTTGAAGGCCTTCTTAAAGTCGACAAATGCTACGGGTGATATTTTTTATTCTACTGCTTCTTTTTAAATGTATCTCCTGAATGGAAATAGCCAATGATTGGCTGTCTTTTTTGGATCCAGCCTGTTCCCACGGTTTGTTTCTGCCAAGTATTCTGGCAATTCGGTTGGTAATCACTTTGGTGAAAAGTTTGTAGTTGCATTTGAGGAGGCTTATTGGCCAGTATTTCTTTAGTTCTTTCTGGGTCATCTTTCTTGTGTATTAGCATTATGATTGCAGTGTTCCAATCTTCTGGGACTTCCCTCTGTCCTGGGCATAAATTGAATAGGATGGCTAGTTTCCTGGAGATGACTTCATTAGCTTTTGAGTAGGTCGATGGTGACATTACTGGTTAAATTGTTGTTCTTTTTTCCGTTTGTTTGATTGCTTTTTGTACTTCCTACTGAGTAACTTCTGAGAAATTTTATTACTGGTAACTCGTAACTTGTAAATCCTAGTTGCGTTCGATGAATTAGTCCATATCCGTTATTATTTGCATTTCTTCCTGTACTGTTTCCTTTTGATAGTTATAAAGCCTTTACCTCTTTTTGAGAACGCTTCTAGAGACTGTTGTTGCGTATTTCCTTTAATCTTCTCTTCCTCTAGTTTGGATGATTCTCTTCTTGTTGTCGGTGGCTTGAGATTCCTGCGTTTTCCATGAGATTCTTGCTTTCAACCAAGAGTTTACTGATGGTTTGATTACTTATTGAAAAATATTGATTCAGTACGTCCAATTCAAAAGTGTCTTTACTTTTGTGACTGGAAAAAAATTGCAAAACATAAGATTTCGCCCCCTGACTACAAAGATTAGAAGTGTCATCGTTTTTTTTTCTTAAATTCACCATAGGTTTTCAGTGCAGGGTCCAATTTACAATGTAAGTTCATGCTGGATTGGTCCTTTTGTTGTCTGGCAGCGTTCACATTTTTTGGGGGGGTTGCTGTTTTATAATAAAGATTTTTTTAGAAATCACTACACAGAGAAGTGAGAAAAGTAATTTATGCATTTCCCCCTTAACGATTTTCTTATTTTTAATTGATCACCCCCAACGTGGCATGCTGCCAAAAGACGTTGATTAAGTAACGGTCAGACTTATTGGATTTTAGTTTCAGTTCTTCTTTCGTTAGCTTGGGAGAATCCGTGACCAAAACAAATATCGTTGCCCTCTCGGAAGAGAATGAAGCTCGCACCAAGGATAAATCGATGATTGGGCTCTCAGCGCCTGCTTTGAGTGCGTATTCCAATTCTCGGGTGACGTTTTCATTAACGTTTGAGAACTGGTTGTATTAAGAAGTGACCAGGATGTTTTTTGCCGCAAAATATTCCACCAATGTGAAGCAGAGATAGTTCTTGCATCGAAATATTTAATTAACGTGTGGCAGGGAGTGACAGGGACAAAAAAAGAAAAAGTACTATCATCGCTCGTCTAGATACTTGCTTTGATGAGACCCCCCCCCATCTCCTGCTGTCTGCAGAACAAACCTACGAATGACAAATCATCCTAATTTGTGTGAACAAGGATAATTGTTCTTTTCTTAATGGTCGTCTTTCCGAATGTTTTCGGCTTCAACGCAGGACTATCAAGACAGACAGGTCAGACAGATTTTCTTCTTTTATAATATCTCATCTTTAATTTTCTTCCTTTTTGATTTTGCCAGACACCAGCCCAAGTTGATGCTGACTTAACATTCCTTCTGTAACAACAAGAACAATCCTCACTTAAATTATGGGAGTAAACTTTTCATTGTTTGTCCATCACGTCACATTTAACCAAACTTATGAACGCAGTTAACGTTTCCCTACCGTAGTTCGAAATCACGACAAAGTTGTTGGTAGAAGGCTCTCTAACCGACTGAGCCAAACTAATGAGTCTGATAAATCTGTGAATTTATGTATTGATCAATGTAACAGTCGGAATAGAGGGAGGAGTGGAGTAAGACCCCGTAGCAACCAAGCTTTGTTTTTTAGCCTTTCCCCTTGCTTCTGTCAAATAAATCTTTTCCTCTTATTTCTTTTTCACTTCTGACCAAACCTCCTTTTCCCTCTTCTTTCTTTCACTTATTCCTTCCCTTTTTACTTCTTGTAGTTGTTGTTGTTGTTGTTGTTGTTGTTGTTGTTGTTGTTGTTGTTGTTGTTGTTGTTGTTGTTGTTGTTCTTCTTCTTCTTCTTCTTCTTCTTCTTCTTCCTCCTCTTCTTCTTCTTTCTTTTTTTTCCCTCTTTCTCCTGCTTCCCGTTTTTCCTCCCCTTTCCCCTTCCCTGTCCTCTTCTCACTCCTTTTTCTCCTCCTTTTTCATCCACTTTTTCTTTTTCTTTTTCTTTCTTTCCTTCTCCTGTTTCCTGTTTATCTTCCCCCTTCCTCTTCTGGTTCACCCCTTGTTTTTTTCTGTTCTTTTACTTTCTTTCTTTCTTCCTTTCTTTCTTTCTTTCTTCCTTTCTTTCTTTCTTTCTTTCTTTTTTTCTTCCTTTCATCTGTCTTTCTTTCTCTTTGTAGTTTTTTACATCCTCTCCCTGTTCACCTTTTTCTTCTTTGATTTCCTCTTCCCAATTATAATCCATCATCCTTTTATCTTTTTCGTCTTTTCGTATATCTTCAGTTACAATGTCCGTTGAGTGATGCTCATTTTCTCCATGTCACAGTCTGACAGCGTCCCTTTCGGACAGTCCAGAACATTTACATCAAGAGAGTAAGGCTGTGCAAATGCTACCAGAGATTTCGTCTGGTATTGCTTTGAATGCAGCCTTTCAGTAATGATGGGTACAGATGCTACAATGAATCTACTCAGTATTTCATAGTGTTCCTCTCTCTCTCTGTCTCGGTCTCTCTCTCTCTCTCTCTCTCTCTCTCTCTCTCTCTCTCTCTCTCTCTCTCTCTCTCTCTTCATCTTAAAAATGACGGATCGGGATGATTCGTTGAATCGTGACAATGAATCATGTTAGAATTTCTGGTAATAATAATCAAAAATATCTATCTGAACAAACACATGCTGTGCAGAATATGCAGGTAGTTATAATCTAAAAAGGGAAAGGGTTGAATCACCTCGTGTATCTAAATCTGTTGACTTAATATATTAATTTTTTTATCTTCCTATCACTAATATGGATATAGTAGTCCTTATACCAAATTGTAAGGATAATATTCTATCTATAAATCTCATGTTTCTTGGCAATACTTATTAAATCAGCATTTTACATCTGCTCTTGAAAACAAACTTCGCAGCAAATAAGAAAATGGTTTACAATGACCACCTGGGTAGACAAGCGCATGTTTAAAACTAATTAATTATTTTAGGGAAATGAAGAGATATTTACTCGGGGAAGAAAAGAGAGATAACATGCTTAACGACTAGGCAAATACATCCCAATGAAGAATGGTTGGTTTTAGGGAAGTCCAGGGCCTTGGTTGTCTGAGAAAAACATTTTTCATTCAATGTACACTTATGAACACGCCCCCTTCCTGGAATATTTGCATTGATTGGTTGACATTATTGTTTCCTAATAATCTTTTTTCGTTACTTCTTCTCTGTACGTTATTTGTCAGGATTTTTGACATTTGTTGACCTCAGGTGATTGAGAAATAGTTTAGGAATTCATTTATGAATCAGGTATTCTATAGCGTTAATCTTGGCCAACGGCACGAAACTTTGCAAATCACTCTTGACACGTTTGATAATTTACAGTACCTTCTCCATAAACTGCACAAATCAGAATTTCAGTCGCTGAAAAACGAACTCAAATGCTGTTAAAATCTGCTTTGAAAGGCAGAAAGAGTTGTTCAACATTCAGGAAATAATTCAAAGAATTCAATTTGCATTTTCCCCTGAAACTATTTTTAAAATAACGTTTTGGAAAAACATGCAAATTTATGAACGAGCTGATAAATAAAATATTCCCTCTATGCATTCAAAGAAGAAATAATGTAATTAAAATTAATAAAAGTCCACAGCAATCAATTTAAAATTGATATGATATCGTTTTTCCTCTTTTTCTTAAATCAATTTTTAAAATAAATTGACAACTCGAAGCTCCCAAATTTGAGTTCAAATTTATTCGTCATAGATCGAATTGCTATTGCAAGAATTGCGTTTTTGACCGGTTTATTATCATCATCATCATCATCATCATCATTATTATTATTATTATTATTATTATTATTATTATTATTATTATTATTATTATTATTGTTATCATCAATTAGATTAACTTTAATTAATCAAAATATTTTTCCTCCACATTTTCCACGCCTGGTCTGATGAAAACCTGGAAGGCAAAATGTTTTTGTTTTTTGTTTTTTGTTTTTTGTTTTTTGTTTTTTATCATCAAAAAACGCTTTATATTTCTTATTCAAATTTATTTCCAAAAACCTCATCAATTTAAAATTAATTTTATTAATATCGATGAGTCAAAGTTCTTAACATGAACCTGGGAAAAGGTGATGCTCGTTCTCCAATACCCTCCACTGAACTAATGACCTCATTGGATTATCGGGATATGTTTCCTGATCAGTCAGCAGTAATATTCTTGTTCAGCAGGAGGTTTCTAGGGGAATACAAGCTGGGCTACTGCAGGATCAAACCTCACTCCTTCTTCAATTTCGACTGAAGATGAATACTGCAACTTTGGTATTCTATATAACATAAATAATTCCGTGAACTTGGATCAGTTGGTAAGAGAGGCACCTAATAACCATATGGACATGATTTCAAATCACACTAGGGGAAATGTCATTTTTATATAGTGGCTTTCTTTACATGACAGATTAGACAAACTGAAGATTTTACTCTCCTATTCAAGGTGAGGATTGTACTTGTTCTTTTTACTAGAGGGAATAAATTCAAAACTCCAACTTGGTATCGACTTTCACAAAGTTTTACCAGCAATTCAAAGGAAGAGCCCTCGGTTTTCGAATGTTTTGGACGGTGGTTCTCAAACTTTTTCGTGCGGCAGCACATTAAGAAATATGTTTGACAACCAGCAAACCAACTTTTTTTTCCTGTTTTCGAGGGGCATGTATAACTGTTTGGTCATAGATTTCTCAAGAACCGCTTGCCCAAACAATTTCAAACTCGATACAACACTGCCTTGTTTTATTTTGTTCGTCCAAGGGGGTGAGTGAAACGGGACAAAACTTGGGTATCAATTTCGGCTGCCCGAAAATGCTGTCCGTGGCAGGCTGATGCGCAGTTCATACGTAGATCTAAAAATTACAACAATATTCATAGAAATAGAACATATTCTGACGGATGTTATAAGCAAAAATCTCACTGGACCCCCCGCCATTTTCTTAAACTGAGAGTGTGAATTCTGTTCATGACATTAATGGCCGCTGTAGCCAAAACAATAATTTCGAACACGTTCCACTTTTTTGAATAAAAAAAAAGAACGAGCCGATATATTTTTAAAATACCATCACAGGTATTTGAAAAGGAAAGAATAAAACATATTTTATTTCACAAAACTAACAATAACGAAGTGATAATAAAATAACTGTTTAATACAGCAATTGACAAGGAGGATACAAATTAGATCTATTGCCTCACAAGCAGCTGTAACCACCGTAATTTCATCTTACAGTATATATTTCTATTTCTTTTTATTTATATTACGATAAACTGTTGTGTAAAAATGATAAATGAGAATTAATTTCGTTGATTTTTTGAAAGATAAATTTCAACATTTTGTAAATTGGAAATTCGTAAATAATACAGCTTGTTTTTAATTGCAGTGTAGCATGAAAATCTACCTCAGAAAAGGTTAGACTAAGAGGAAGTATAGAGGTTTGACTCGATTATTTTGGAGAATTTCATAACTCAACTCCTTTCGTTGTGTGTTCTACTAACTTTTAACCGTTGTCGACTATGGATGAGCAAAAGGGTGATAATATCTCGTAATAATCCACTTCTGCGCCCCATATTTTGGCAGAATAGGAGGCAGTCACGATTGTAAATTGTGAAGTGTCAGACCTTCGTTCATTCGGTGTTAGAAACGATGCACAATTAAAGAGGATATATAGAATTTTGGAAAAAAACAGATTTAAGATCATTTACTCTCGCCATGAGGAATTAAAAAAAAAAAAACATGTTAAAAATCGCAGCATAAATTTATGACCCCTCCAAGAAAACTTATTTTGGAATCTGATTTTCAAAAACTAATTTTCTTTCAAATGAATATTCATGAATATTTCATTTGAACTATACTATTTTTTCAAGATCTCGGGAAAATACAAGTTCGGAAAATAAGCAAACAGGTCTGGTTTGTCTCTTGAAAGAAAAAACGTCACTTGACTGTCTTTTAAACTGTATGCTGTATTGGGTGAGATCAATTAAAAAAATAGAAAAAGGGGTGATCAACGAATAAGTTGCTTCGGTATTACTAAAACTGAGCATTATAGAAACAAAAAAAACAAGCAGGAATACTGTCGGGCAGATAGTGAGGGATCGATTTGTCAACTCACATCTCTAATTCCTCCCTAAAACCTACTTAGGAGGGAAGGAGACAAAAAAACTTTGGTGTGGCCTGCATGCATGATATATAGGTACATAAAAAGCCAGCCAGACCCACATACAAACTGTAGAAACAGTTTGGGTGACAGTTTCTTGTTGACAGTTTCTAATTAAGATGAAATAATACAAGTTTTAGTTTCAAATACATATATATAAGTTTACGTTTGAGCAAATCATTTGTATCTCCATGAAAGTTGGTGGGTTCTGTTGAAAAATAATATGTAAACTAGCTCAGTGACGTTTGGAGTATGTTGAGTCATCATCATCATCATCATCATCAGTCTTTTAGCGTCCGTCGTTGGACATAGACCTTCCCCAGGATTTGCCACACTTCTCTATCATGGGCGTCACGGAGCCAGTACTTCCTGAACTTGTCTAGTTCATCTCTCCATCTAATATTTTGCCGGCCTCGGTTGCGCATATGGTCTCGGGGAATCCATGTTGTGAGTCGTGATGTCCATCGATTGTCAGCCATTCTTGCAACATGGCCAGCTCACCGCCATTTGAGATTTTTTATGGATTCTATGATGTCTCTAACTCTTGTCTTTTCCCGGATGTGTTGTGCTGTTTTGTGGTCTCTCCATGTGAGGCCCAGCATTATTCTTTCATGTGCACGTTGCATGGTTCTCAGCTTACGGGTCTGTTTCTTGGTTAAGTTCCATGTTTCAGCTCCATAAGTGACTATTGGGAGGATGCATTGGTTATACACCCTTCTCTTTAGGATTAATGGGATCTTATTATTTTTGAAGGTTGAGCTAGCTCTGCCAAAGGCTTGCCATCCTAGTGTGATTCTTACAAATGTTTTTTTTTTTTGTATTTTTGGTTGGGTTAGATAAAGGTGATATACTGATTTATCATAATTATATATATATATATATAATTGTATACTATGGATTTGATACGTTTTCAAAAGATTTGGTACGTTCCAGGTTATGATATTCGTACGTTTCATAAGTATCTTTTGGCAGCTCTGCTAGCGACAACGTAAAGTTATCGTGATACCAAATTGGCTCGCCATATTAAAGGAATAGCATTACTTGCAAAGACCCAATTTTTTGTCTTTCTTGTCAATGCAATAATTTTCAAACGTTTTGCAAGTCCCATCAAACTAACAAAAAAAAAAATGGAGACGTAAATATTTTATTGTGTCTGGTCAAGAGGCGAAAGATGTCTGACCCGGGAGATTTTCGAACGGACTCGTCTCGTACGTAACCGGCCGATAAGATACGAAAATAAGCTTCTCGAATATTCGACCAACGGCCGACGGGTCACGAAGAGGTCATCACAGGAATAGTAACAATCCAGCGACTATCGATTTCCATCTCGTCTTTAATACCATTGGACATCTCGATTTTAATGAAACCAGAAAATTCAATTTCGATTGTAAATATTGCATGGGATCTCGCACAGACGAGATTTCACCCATCTTTTTTTTTTTCTTTCTGTACTCGTTTCTTTCCTTTAATAGCTGCATTCGTTCTTTCCAAGAGGGTCGAAATAGAGATGTTTTAAATTAAACACTTTAAAGAAGTATTTAATTTGATCGGATTTATTCAATCATGCGATGGGTCTTGACTAGAAAAAAAAACAGTGGGAATGAATTTTATTGAAGATATTTTTAATTGGAAATCCAAATGACGTCACCAAAAATTACGATAAGCCCATGACTTGTACGATGTCCGTTAACGTTGTTTGAAAAATGCAGAAAAACATTATTGTAAAACTCTAATACAAAGTCTGGGGATATTTTTGTTCTCCTACCGTAACAATAATAACAATAACAATCCTCATCAAAATGACGGGTGTAATCCAATATGTAAAACTATCAATCTTCTATCGTGATTTGAACTCAGACCAATATTGCATGGTGACTCACTCAATAAATTGACAAGTCCCAGATATTAGCTAAAATTTATGACAGTTTATTTCATTATGATAACTGAATACCTTTTTTCTTTAATTTTTATTATATATACCGAACAGAAGTTGCAGTAATTATATCGGAATATATGTCGGAATAGAAGTTGACGGGAGCCAGATAAATTTAGAAGTAAATCATCATAAACATTTTAAGGTAGAAGACAGATGTTTGCTGAACAAGGGCAGCTTTTTTCACGAGAACAATTCTTAAGAGAATTTATTAAGGACTCTTAATTCAACATTTGTCATCTTCGATGTTTACCGACCTTCATTGAAAAGGTGCTTCATCGAATAATTCATTCCCGATTGAAAACCTCCTGGCCAATTTCAAAGTAGCAAGGCCATTAACTCTACCTTCATCAAATGCTCTGTATATTGTACAAGCTGCTTCTGTTGCTTTTATTCCGAGATTAGATTCGTAGACTAGACGTTCTGTGGCAGTTAACCTTTCATCCACCATAATGAATTCACTCGTTACCAATGTAGGTATAATCTTCTCAAGGTTATCTGGTAGTAAATGATGTGTGTTGGTTTCATGTTGCTGGAAATGCTTACTGGCTGTTACTGATTAAATTTTTATCTTCTTTCAGCTGAAGAAAAAAGGAGGACTTCGAAAAGCTGTGAAAATATGAGTAGTATCTTGATTTATATTGTACGTATGTTTGCAAAATGCGTCCTAAGGTAACAGAAGATCCAAAGAGAGTTTCGAGAGTGTTACACTTGTTGTGGAACTGGCATGCATAGAGGAATAATATTTCTTGCATCTGGGAACGCTCAAAATATTTTCTCATATAAATCAATGGTAATTACTTTTGGATATCGGGAGAAATCTGTAGTCTAAACATCATTTGATACAGGTTAATGATCTCGACCTTCAGCCGAAATAGGCTCTGCCTGAATCGTTTTTCATTTAGTAAGGTACAAGGCAAAATAGGAGCAAATACGGCTTAGGAAGATTACGTTGTACTAATCTTGAAATTTGGGGTAACCTGACTACCTTGAAAATCTTTATTAGTAACCGTGGATTGCTACCACTAATCACGGGGGTCGATAAGAAATAAGCAGTTCTCTAACGGAGCAACAAGGTCACAAGCGTCTTTCATTATCGAGCTAGAACGACGCCACCTCTCCCAACCCAAGGGCCTCAGATGCTCCATCATTTCATCTCTAATTGTTCACATTGGACAGAAGATTAATTATTCACGCAGATTAAAATGCGAGATTCAATCGATGGAAGTAATTGCAACCATTCAATTGATCTTTGATTAATCGTCCCAAAATTTAGTCTCAACAGTAGCATTTCCTTACTTTTTAATTTTGAATTCCTAAAACTGGATGGTAAATTTGATTACATCGCACAATTCAGAGGTGCACTCATTACCTCAGCTAACGAAGTTGCAAGAGATATATGAGTCAGCACGTATGATTAGTGCCCAACGAACCATTTTTTAAAAGATGGTGTTTTCGTTAGTTTCGAAGTTACCGTTCTCACTTTTTTTAAAGCTTGAACCTTCATAGTGTTCATTTTTTTCTAATTACTGTGCACGATTGCTCTAAAAATAACGAAAATATCAACTTTAAAAAAATGGTACGTTGAGCACTCACACACAAAGATATATATATATATATATATATATATATAAGAATCATAAGAATGAAACATACAGTCGGTGGCTAAAGAGTACGATAGACACGAAATAGTGATATTCACTGGGTATGTCTTATCGCAAATCATATTTCATATATTGATAGTATTTACCATGATAAATATTTTGCACTGTGAATACATATCATTAACAACGGAAACTTTCTGTTTTCTATTTATTCTTTATTTTATTACAGATTGGGAAATATATATATATATATATATATATATATTATTACAGATTGAAATATATATATATATATATATTTTTTTTTTATCTGAAATAATATATATATATTTCAATCTGTAATAATATATATATATGTATATTTCCCAATCTGTAATATATATATATATATATATATATATATATATATATATATATATATGTATATACACATATGTATATATATGTATATATATATATTGTGTGTGTGTGTGTGTGTGTGACTGATAGGTAGTTCGGTGGGGTGGGAAATTGAACATGGAATGCCAAGTAACAAACAGTCTGAGCATATTAATGGAATTGCTGATCGAAGTTTTACTGCCGGCTAGAATGTGGTTTCGTTTCGTTTCAACCACGTACATAAGACTAATTTATTTGATCATTCAAAAGAAAAAAATGATAAAAGCAAGATGTTAGAAGACATGAAAAAGTTAGGTTGAATATATTAGTAGAATATCAACTCAAAGAAGTATTTCTGTGTAATTAGTATTCTCAAAGATGATAACAAAAGTTGATTTGCATGCAGTCCGAGATTAAAACCGACACAACTGATTTAATATTCACATGGGTGAACACTCAGTAGAAGTGACATCCCGAGTCATCTCTGATGTTATATCTATTGATGCTTCATCGTCAAATACGTATATGAACCTATATAAGTTAGCACTGCATCCCCTCAATTGAATGATGTATTGTATAAGATAATATCCATATACAATACATTATGATAATAACCTATATAGAATAACAAACTACGTATAGTGTGACATAAGGTATGTATCAAAATCATAACGGGAAGGGAGGTGATGTTTGATAAACGCTGCGAAGGTGCCATGTGTATAAAACTGTTTTGTTTTTAAATCCCTGAAACGGTCTCATGGTAAATAACTGATGATCCCAACAAGATAAAATTCACACATAGTACCATAATATCAACTAATAGTAACTAAGAGACTGAAGAAAATTACATAAATTATATTAACAGATTTTGAGAAATAAGTGAATGAAGTGACACAAAAAGAATTTCGAAAAAAAAATTTTTTTTCTTTGTTTAGCGTTTAAAGCTGTAAAGATTTCTAGAGCATATACATATATATATATATGTATATATGTATATATGATCATACTATCTCTCTCTCTGTCTCTCTGTCTCTCTCTCTCTCTCTCTATATATATATATATATATGTATATATATATATATATATATATACATTATTCTATTTCATGGCTATCTCTGACCTTACACGACTTTTCAGTTATTCTGCTTACCCAATCATAAAAAAAACGGCCCCAGGTTTGATCTAATAGATTTATCCGAGAATGTTAACATATCTCCGAATAATGGAACCACTAACTACATATAGAGTGTTGCATCGGAGGAAACGAGAAATAATCTGAAGGTGACTGGTCTGTCTCTCTATTCTTCTCAATCTTCGCAATTTCACCACAGAAGCTTTGTCTATCGCGTCGCCTTCCCATCTCTAGGAGGCGCACAGACCTCAGCACCAAAGAGCCATAAAAATGAGTAACAAAGAGCTGTGAAAGAGAATCGATAGTCAGGACTAACAAACAATCGAGGAAACTAAAATATATCCATTAGGAAGAAAATGAATAGTTTACATAGAAAATCCCCGGGGAATATTTGACGGAAGACATTCCTTTGGTGGAAAAGAAAGTCCATTTACTGAAACTTAAAGGTACAAATTTTACAGCAACATCAGTCATTTGTGTCAACCAAACCATTATATCTTTGGGGTTATCATTGATAAAGTACAATGCAACCACATGAGAAATGTGAAAGAGCTTCATGCCACATTCTCCGACGTTTCTGCATTTCAAATAATGTATCAGTAACTATATCAGCTCCGAAATCTGAAAGCTCACACAGCTGCATTCAAAGTTTATATGCTGGTGTTGAAACGAAGACGTCAATTCAAAAGAACTCACTGAAAAATAACAGTACCAGATCTTAGGATTTTCGAAAAGATATTTCTGTGAACTTTTGAAAATAAAAGCATCACGTTTGACATTTAACTCTTGAAAGGACAAGAGTTAATTCTTAACCTTTATCTGATTGTGACTTTGCACATGGCTGTCCGGGACACTCGGGTATAATACGATGAGTGGCCACATATGGACGAACGTACTGAAAAAAATACTTTATGTTGGATAACACTTTTTCAATCTTTCCTTCTTCATCCTCGATCAATAATCAAGTTGGTTATCACACTAGAAATACGTTTTTATAGTCGCGCAAAAATGTACTCAAATGTACCTTATAGCTGGGAAGACGGCAATGCAAGCCGTGCAAGCCGTGGTAGCAGCCCCACATTCTATTCAGCCAGCAAGATATTTGGAGCGCTGTGATCCTGGGGTAGGTCTATATCCAACGACGGACGTTAAAAGACTACTGATGATGATGATGATGATGATGATGATGATGATGATGATGATGATGATGATGATCTGGCGATCAGCATATCCACGTGCGCATATTTTGAAAAGTTGCAAAAATTTGCGATACAAATCTGCTCTAATTATCACTCAAGATATTTTCGTTATTTTCTGATCAGCTACAATTATCATTTTCTAAAAATTATTTTGAGCTTTGAGCCGTCCGCAAAATGATTCTGGTGCTTGCATATTGCAATGAATGTTTAATGAGTACAAAGCTTCGATGCATGAAGGGGGATTTCTTTTTTCTTCCTACAAACAAAAAGCTTCCATTTTTTAAATAAGTTTTGGAATACTTATTTCTAAGAACATCATTATGCAAATTGAAATCAGAAGTTGAGTATCGAAGCTTGATACAAGACTGAAATGAGTTACCAAACCGTAAAAATAACAAAAATCTAGCGGGTGACTTCCACCTGGGTTTTAACAAAAACAAAATCAGTGATTCTCTTCATATAACATGATATTTTTTCCAAGATGTATTGTAATATGCATCAAAATCATAATTCAGAGTGTTCAGGCTTCAAAATGAATATAGAACCGAGCTATGGGATTAACGATGATATCGCTTGCGAAAGTTCGTCAAACTTTAATCCCTATTTTCACAACTTTTCCTGACAAATGGTTCATTGGTCACTTATCATATATTCCTACTCATATATTCCAATATTTACTGCCCAAGTATTAAAAACATTTAAAATGCTGTTGCACCAATTACAAACTTTGACAAAGACCGACTTATCATTAAGGCAACGCGACATTCCATTGATTGCAAGAAGTTTCGACATTAAAAGAAAAAGAAAACAAATTGATGTTTATACCGTTCAGCTCATCCTGGCTCAAGGCCAATTATATTGATGCATCCAGCTGGTCTTGAAAGAACTATCAATGATTTTCTGCACTTTATATATTTCGCTTTGCTTACTACCATCCACTGGAAGTTTTCTGTTCTAGAGTTATAGACAAGAAAGCATCACGAAGAATAAGTTGGTTTATATAAGAGTTTCCATGTATTAAAACAACATAAGTTCCTGCGTAAAAGTAACAGCATTCAAAAAAAAGACATTTGCTAACTAGGGTAAGGCGGGAATTATTATGTTTTGATTTTGATTTAACTTCTAATTTTCGCAGTATCGCTATGGTTTGAAATACCAGGAATTCACCCGTGAACTGAGAAAAGTGTAGAAAATTCCGGTCCAAGTCGCAGAAGAGTCTATTGTTACATGTAGGGGAACATAATCACTCTGTTCATAATTATATAAATCACGTGAAAATAATCACGTATATAATTGGATTCAATGGGATTATTTTCTTCAAGAAAGAGATCATTGTACTCATTCTCATGGAAGAGTCCATAGTTTAAATGGACAGAGGGGCAGAAAAATCACTTATAATTACATACATGTTGAACTGCATAAAAGTATGATGGATTTATTTGAATTTTTATGAGGTGATTTTTTTAGGAAAAAAACTATTGAACTCGTTTCAGGGGAAGAATCCATCGTTAAGAATGGTGGGCAAGAGATATTTTTATCAACAGAATTATTACCTCGGTAGAATCCATTGTTACGGAGAGAGATACACAAAAAGTCAAACTGGTCATTATTATGTATGATTTATTGGAATGAAAAAAATTCCTGCAAAAAATTGTAAAACCCAATTGATCACAATTGTAATTCGGTTATTAAGTCTTTGAAGGAACGCCAACAGGAAATGAAAAGCCATAAAAGAAGAAAAACGCAGTAGATTCAAATCTTATTAGAAACGTGTTTGGTAAGTAGAATCTATTGGGAAATCAACTTTGATGTACGCAATCGCATACACGGAAGACATTTGAGAGTCTATTTAATTAGCCAACATGAAGTACGCAAATTAATTACGACTATTTATCCTTATCTTCAATGGCCAATATGGTTACTTATTACAATTCGTTCATATATATATATATATATATATATATATATATATATATATATATATATGTATATATATATATATATATATATATTTGTGTGTACATATATATACGAGATGATACTACAAGACACACACGCATACATACACACACATATATATATGTATGTATGTATGTATATATATATATATATATATATATATATATATATATATTTATATATATATATATATATATATATATATGTATATATATGTCTGTATATATATATATTCTTGGTAATTACTTAGGGTAGGTAGTTGGTCGACCTTTATAAAGTACATTGTCAACAATAGCCTTTACTCACAGTTAATTGAACAACCGTCATTTGGCAAAGAGTTCTATTCTTTCTCATTTGAGTTTGTAATTTTGTTGGTTTGTGTGTTTCAGCGATCCTGGCCATGCAGTTTTGTCTACTGACTAGGAAACTGGCATCATTACACTATTAGACGCTTTCTAAAATTAGTTTGTTTTTTTTCAATTTTAAAAAAAAAGGGGGGGGTGCTTCTCGGACCTCTTTTGGGTTTTTTTTTGGGGGGGGGAGCAGGATTATTTAGATTTGTTGTTCCTAAAAGAATTCAACTTTATTTTAGATTTTTTCCAGCGGAAGACGCCTGTGATGTCATAAATAAAATTCATTCTGACCTTATTTATTCTTCGATTGATTTTTGGTTAATTACTTCAAATTTAGACGTTACGTTTGCTCAAACTATTGTATGTTGTAGAAAAAAAAGAAAACTCTGCTAAACGAAGCATTATTTCGATTTATACCCCAGTTTTAAATGTTCCAAGGCACTAAATAACCCACATCAGGCTAATTTTAGAAAGAAATTGAATTGATTTAAATACTCAAGGGTTTTACCTTTCTACAATGTAAACACCTTTCTATTACGTTTGATATTTATTGAGAAATTAATTAAGGAATGAATGTCTCTAATGTAAAAAAAGTATTCTTTGCATAAAAAATGCACTTATCGATAAATAAATTCCGAAAGATTAATCACGTTTCATTAATAGGCTGAATGTACACACGGTGCTGAAAATTTTCCACTCAATCTATATATATATTTATTACCTTGGGGAAACATAATTTTCAAATTATTTATTCCGACTGTTTTCAACTCGTATCGTTTTCAAAGATTTGACTCTAATGAAACACCCTCCTTCAATTCACACTGCCACATGATAACATTAGACGGCGGAAGATTGGATGCCAAAATATTTTGATGGAAACAGAAAAAACAAACTGCAATCACCAATACGATTTTATGCAAATTTGTTGGGAAAATGCTTGGAAAAACACAGAAGCAAAAAAGATTATGCAAAAATTAAAAACACAAACAAAATAAAAAGACAACGTAATATTACCAACTAACCCAATTAACAACGAAATCAGAGGATTTCTAGTAAATATGGTCATTCAAATTCCGGCAACAGCTTCCAAATTGATTAAGGACTGACACAGGAAATATGTTGATGGAACTGCCAAATCTTTAGAAAAAAAAATGCATCCATGAACATTGGACGGCGAATGTCAATGTTCTCGTAAATCATCGAACCAAACGGATCATAAATTCGATCTGAAAAAAAGCACGATTAATGAAAAAAGAAAGAACCAAATAAGACCCAAAAGACGATGTGTTGAATCTGCATTGATACTAAAATGTGAAACGGCGGAGCAGAGACGGGGATTCTTAAAATATCCCTCCACCTGTCTAAATTAGTTTTGAAAGGGTATAAAATTATAGTCAGAATCTGGGATCATGATCAGTTGTAAATAGACTTGGCATGTTATTGTCTCATTCATACGTGAGCATGCTTGTACGATAAATGATCGTTAAGCGACAAGAGACGTGCCCTGAGGGTCCTCTATGGTCTTTATCTCCGTCCCTTCTGTATTAACCCAGTTTTCCTTTCCTTTTTACGTGTTTTTCTTAAATATCTTTTGGTGTCTTATCTCGCACCGTGTATTGTTATCACGCAACTGTGAATTGGAATGGACCATTTCATTTAATTTCCCGATGTTGTTAATACAACGTTTCGGCCGATCCAATAATCGTTATTTTCAAGGGGATAATCTATTCATCAAGAAAATGGGGACAGGAAAATGGACGTTATTTTAACGATTTGTAGCAAGCGGGTTGTCTCTCCGATAATTTACCGAATTTTTCTTTTATGATGGAATACAAGATTTAGCTGTGAGGATTTCGACCGAAAGTTTTGGAAATTTTAGCATCCTTCTTGATGTACAATCGTATATCTTCATATGATCTTTCAGTCTACCTTCTAAATATTGCGTTACAGGACATATGTGTATATTCTATATGTGAGTGTTTTTTATGTTTCTTTCAAAGGTGATTGTGTGTAGTATAATATTTGCTTTTGTTTCGTTTTTTGTTTTTTGTTTTCATCCACTGACACATGTATTCCCAAAGATCATATGTCGAATTGTGGTCAGGAAAATATACGATGGCGTGTGGAAATATACAGGTTTGAAAAGTATTTGCTCATGATAGAGTGGTTTAGCAAATGTTCATTATATATATATATATATATATATATATGTGTGTGTGTGTGTGTGTGTGTGTGTGTGTGTGTGGAGCGTAATTTAATCCGTCAAAAACGAGACGTAATAAGATAAAAGGTGAGGATTGCACTTAATGAACTAGTGATTCGACGTTTGGGAAAATCGTGCTAGATATTGCGTCGTGGTATGTTTCCTCTATGTATGCATATATGAGTAATGTATTTTAGCACAAGGCTTATATCCAATGTTGTAAAGTCGACGAATGTTTCTTTGTAGTTTTGTAAGTTTGCTTCTCACTAACTTTACGTTTTATAGACTCTTAAATAGTCTCACCCAACGGACTGAAGACAAAGGTAACATAATATAGGCAGCAGATGATTATGATGATGATAGTAATGATATCATGCCCTACATTCAATTAAGTATGCGTTATGTATTGCTGAATGTAAAATATTCATCCATCATGGCGGCAGTCGACGTTTTGTTCACCTATTTTACTTCCTTTGAATTTCAGATCTGGTTCACTCCGTGTTCAGTGATTTATTATTGTTTCTTTTTTTTTCCTTTTTAGGTAAGTCACCTTCGTATTCAGTGCCTTCTTCCGTTGGAGTTTCCGGTAAGCGCAATCCTTTTCCAGTTTTTAACAAAAGAATATAAATATTTTAGTTTTGTAAATGGTTATATTGATTAATTTAGAATAGAGATCACACATCTATACCCACCCCTTCCCCTTTGCTCTGAAATATGTGTAATCGTATTTGAACAACAAAAAAAAGAAAGGAGACTGTTGGTTTTAGCGGGAAATTAGTGGTTAGGTGGGTCAGCTAATCACAGACTCCCTCCGGAGTGTTTTGGTTCACTTGTACAATCAGTGCACAGCTTTCAAGTAGTCAGTCTTTTCATCGGTTGATTCTGCAAACAAACATGCTATGGTGTCTGTGTGGGACGTATTTGATTGTTACGTTCAATCAAGGATATGAGCTTTTAAGGATCATATCTCCTAGCACCCAACTGCCCAGGAAGAGTGAGAATCAAAGATGGAGAAGCTATCAAGTTAGATTAAATAAAAGTATCAGTAACTAAGTATGAGTGATAGTAGGGATTTAGGTACGCAATGCTTCTCTCTCATGTATGTTGAGGGAAATCACCGTTCGACATTTCTGTTTTCCTGTCTGATTTCAACTAATCTCACCCTTTGTCCGTCTTTATCGTATTTTGTTTTCACTCTTTATTGTAAATTGCTCTTGTGAATTCAACAAGCCCGCTCAAATCACGATGGCTTTCCTCCATGGCTATACATCACCTGCTTCTCTCGTTCTCTTTTTATTGATTTATTTATATGTAGGTCTGTATATATACACACGTACATAAGCTCACACGTACACACACATATATGCATACACAAACACACACACACACACACACATATATATATATATATATATATATATATATATATATATATATATATATATATACAACGTTGCCCCAGAAAAAATTCCAGTATCTCGACTCAGGATTATATACGATATCTTACACAGATTTCGTTAAACAAGATAGGGGACTCTGTGTGTGTGTGTGTGTGTGTGTGTGTGTGTGTGTGTGTGTGTGTGTGTGTGTACTCACACACACTCCTAACTGAGTAAAATACATTGATGATCAATTAATGGTGCTAGTAATGTGTATGAATAAAATACTCGTATAAAATAGAGTATTTTGTCTAAAAAATTCTAGAATTTTTTGCATCTTTTCCCCCTGTTTAGGAGTGTTACTTAGTTACATAACATTATAGTTACACGGTGAATAATATACCACTAAAACAACCGTTTGATTATCGGAAGGTTCAAAAATCAAATTGATTAAAATCAAATTAAGAGATAGAAAGTTTTTCAATTTTCTTTGTTGGTTTTTGTTCTCAGTCCGCTGATTCCGATCCCCGTAAATCAAAAACACTGGACCATTATCGTTACGAGTTCTTTGAATGTTTTAACGGAAACTTACATTTTTAGGCAGAAAACGTTATTTTCGTCCAACATTAACCTGTTGGAACCTCAACGTAACCTGTCTTATAATAAGGGACCAAGTCATCCCTGTGTACAACAATGCAGCACGTAAGGTGCAACCGTCTCCATAAGATTTAGAAACGCCAAAATTTACCAGATCTTGAATTGATTTTTAGTAGTCACTAGAGGTCAGCATAACTTATGTTACCTTTGTCTTCAGTCCGTTGGGGGAGACTATTCAAGAGTCTATAAAACGTAAAGTTAGTGAGAAGCAAACTTACAAAACTTCAAAGGAACATTCGTCGACTTTACAGCATTAGATATAAGCCTTGTGCTAAAATTAGATTGATCTAGCGAATACATTACTCATATATGCATACATTTACACAGAAGAAACCTATCACAACGCAATATCTAGCACGATTCTCGTCGAATTGCTAGTTCATTGAGTGCAATCCTCACCTTTTATCTTATTACGTCTCCTTTGCGACGGATTAAATTACGCTCCATACATACATATATATATATATATATATATATATATATATATATATATATATATATTGTTCGATTTTATGTGATAAATATCTACCATTACACCGTTACAAACATATTGATATATATATATATATATATATATATATATATATATATATATATATATATATATATATATATATATATATATAAGAGTGGGTACATGAGTGACTGCTCAGCAGCAGATACTTATGCTTCATACGTCTTTCTGCAAAGCTTAGTCAATAATTACATATATGCATCCACACGCTCACACATACACACACACACATGCACACACACACACACACACACACACACACACACACACATATATATATATATATATATATATATATATATATATATATATATATATCAGTTTCTTCACTAACCCTATCTAATTACTTCGAATAATCGGCTTGTATGTTCGAGCACTTCACAAATTATATCTTGTATCTTTAAATATATCTTTTACATGTACCCAAGCTAGTGGAAAATAATTAGAAGCATCCAAATTAGAATATATATATATGTGTCCGTGTCTGTGTCTATGTCTGTGTGTGCTTGTTTGTGTGAGTGTGTGTGTGTGTGTTTTATTGTCTGATGATGACCGATATTCAGCCAGCAACACTTATATGTCACTGCTGGTTGTGTGAGTTCACCCTTTCCTGAGGGATCCACAATTTATATTCTGGATTATGAACAAAGGACGTACCTGCAAGAACCCAAAACCCTTAAAAACAGCCAAAATTCTGTTTGGAACACTAGAGTACTCAGGAGAGTTACTTTTACTGATTTAAATGAGAATCACCATATTCGACGGCTAATAAATCCCAACTAGTATTATGAACCCTAAGAAACTCATCATCGATTGTGAAGGAGGTTTTTTATGAAAGAAGACTTGTCTTCGTAATATTGAGGGAGTTAGTCTTTTTTTTTTATTAAAATTGAATTTTAATTTCTCTCATTAAGAATAGAGCAAACAAGCAATGTTGTCTTGTTGACCTAATTGAAAGCAATTTGCAACTTTAGTTGGAAGTGCACAAGTAACGTGCGTGAAGGTGTAAAAATGATATATGATAACCAATCGCTGTGAACAGTGGAATGATTAGAGTGCTGGTGATTAGAGGATATTTGCCATCATTGGTTGCCAGAAACAATAACCAGATACCTGACGTGTAGATGTAAAAAAATAACGTGACCCAACAATTCTATGCAAAATAGATTCGACCCGACAATTCTGCACACAGACAAGTCCACGCATAAAACATTTACGCAAACGCTAACAAAGACAAACTGGTATGGAAACTATTTTCGATACACAAAAATCAGAATGATTGTACTTTAGAAAATAGATTTACTTTCATGCTAAAATATCACATGAGGCGATTATTAGACAGCACAATATATTAAGGAAAGAGCTATCCATGACCTCGTAGAATCCATTAGAAAACTCAGATGACAATGGCATGGTCATGTTGATAGACAACCGCTGGATATCAGAAACTCAGAACGTTGACCTGCAGGGATCATAGAAAAAATTGTGGCCGGCAGAATATAAGTTAGCAAGACGGACCAGACAAGTTCAGAAAATATTGGCTCCATGATATGATAGAGAAAGTTGGCGAATCTCAGGGAAAGTCTAGGTCCAACAACAGATGGTAAAAGACCGATGATGATGATGATGATGATGATGATGATGATGATGATGATGATGATGATGATTTACAGTAGTTTAATTAGATAACTCAAAGTTGGAGTTGGAATGGTTTATTAAAAAATCAAAATTATTCTCGAGTTTTCAGGTACTAAGTACAGATTATCCACGCTTCGATTTCCATCGTCATCAACGAATTTTTCATCGATGAATATTTGTAAAAACAGAATACGGGCTTAAAACGATCGATTGCAGGAAATAAAATAAAATACTATTTTGAATTCGCTTTTACTAATCACAGTTTATCCATTTCAAGGTCCAGTAGCCGTTAAGTAAATATCATATGGTTGAATGAGTGCGTTTGAAAACTAATTCTCTCAATCTCTAACGATAACCACCAGACATCTGATCAAATCATGCAAGACGAAATGAATGAAGAAAAGTAAGAAAGCTGGTCTTCACATGAACTTCAGTCAAACCAATGCAATGAGCAACTAATATGACGAAGACAAAGACACAATGATCAAAATCGAAAATGCACAGCTGAAGAGAGTAGATCTCTACATCTACGTAGGGCAATGAATCTCTATGAAATTCCCGAGAAATCAAGCAAAGGATCATTTCAGTGGGCAATCTTTCGGTAGAGCAAGCTCAAAAAACGAAAAAAAACCTCCAGGAAGAAGAGTCTACGATCAATGTATATCCCCTGTAGTTTCACACAGAGCTGAAAAATGGTACCTAACGAAACGGTGCAGTATGGAGTTGAAGTCATCATAGAAGTTATCTATATCTTCTTTTGTTGATTGCAAAATGGGAGCATACACTTGGATGATATTGTGTTTGTACAGCTTTAAGAGTTGCATGGTGACGCTGGCTATATGGTCCGAAACTGCTTTGAAGCCTATCATGTTTTCTTTAGTGTATTTTTTGATAAGAAGGCCTATAGTACTTTGTTTTACTTTCCCTCTTCAGTAGTTGTAAAGAAGATGTTTGCTCTCTGGTTCTATAAGTTCCTCTCCAGGTCTTCTCAATACGCTAATGCCAAAAATGTTCGATTTCATGTTTTTGATTTCATTTTCTACTTTGGTTTGGTGCAAGTCTGTTTAGAGTGTTTTGATGTTGTCGGTGCCAATGTATAATGTTGTTCTTTTGGTGATGCTTTTTGGGTTTTGTTTGGGTAATCACTATTGGAGGACATCACCTTCACCTAAAGCAAGGGACGTGGCTGGGATTTTTTTTAATTTTCATTGTGCAAACCATGAGTAGTGTTGGGCCATGCCCTGCTGCGCTAGTCCATGACGTGTTGAAGTGTGTTTGGTGGATTGGTCACTGCTGATGTCACTCAGAGTGGCTTAAGAGCTCCTTCAGCTCTTAGCATCCATCCTGTGTTGTCTATATTGTCGTTTCAGGTATAGAGACAGGAAGTAAGCAAGACAGTTCTACCTTAGCCTATTTAGGTTCACATTGAGGCTGAGCTTTATTATGCAAGTGAATTACTAACAGTTCTTATAGATTTATTGATTTTTATTATTATTTTAGATTTATTCAGAAGGGTAATTCGTATTTGATCATATATCTCCCTTATATTTCAAGATTTTTCAATTTAGTAAGAGTCTATAGAAGCAACAATTAAAAATTTAAAGTTTTACCCTTGCGGACTTTTAGGGGTGCGTTTGAGAGAGAGAGAGAGAGAGAAAGAGAAAGAGAAAGAGAGAATGAGAAACAAAAAGAGAATGCTCCCCACAGAATCTAGAGCAAGATTAGAGACTAAAGATGATAAAAATAAAGAATTGTAACATATGATCAGCGGCACATATCTGAATCAGACTTGGACTTTCTTTGGTCGAAAAAAAAGATTATTTAATATTCGAAAGCTTGTTTGAAGAAATAAATCATCTTCTTACGTTGTCAAAAAAGTTCAGATTCAACCCTTCAACCGGCATCCGGAGAACAGTAAGAATTTATTACCTCTGTAGTTGGACCTTGAATCCTTATTGCTCTAACTCAACTTGATGTTTGGTATTGAATGTATCGAGCACTTTATGAAAGAGACCCATCACACATCAGATATTGTATTATATTATATTATATCGTATCCTGATTTGAACATATATATATATATATATATATATATATATATATATATATATATATATTCTCATTGACTATATCCTCTACACTAAGTTGAGTAAGCAGAAAATGATAAAAAACGATTTAATTTGGGTAATGAGAAGAAAAACTCATCAACCTCTGATGATGACGCCAGGTTCCTCGTAACTAAATTATATAAAAACATGAAATATTGATGAATCTATAGGTGGACACTTACAGATGTTGGAAGGTAAGAACCTCAGATTCTACGCTGAGGGATCCTTTGTTTTTCTCAGTGGATTGGAAATGAAGAAAGATCAAGAAGAAAATCCCATCAATATTTGTAAGGAAGGTCCACAATGAATATGTCCTCTCAGCAGTCACGTATGGAGCAGACAAAGAAAAACGATGCTTGAGCACATCGTATGAAAGGAAACACAAAAATCAGAGATGAAAACTCTAATGGTAATGGGCAGACTATGTAGCGATAATTTCAAACTCCAGCTGGACATTTGAACTCCTGGATTCCCAAAGATTGCACGGAAAATTGTGATCGGCAGAAAAAAATGGTGTGAGAGTATAGAAATGTTCATGGAATATTTTCTTCACGACAGCCACAACCTAGAAGTCTGGCCAATCTTTGAAAAGATCTTTGTCCAACAACGGTTATTCAGATACTTCTGCTGATTATGATGATCAATTCTATATTGAAACGCCGTAAACTACATTACAATGTATACCTAATATGTTGAAGCGATGTAAATAACTTAACAATTAAAAATCAAATTGAGCATAGAACATATGTGCTTTTCTATACACTTATCGACAAGTGATACAAGTCAAAATTACAGAACAAATGAAAGCGGAAAACTTGATCCTTTAAAACTGTGTTTTATTAAGCACAACTGATTGCTTTCAAAAAAGAATAAATGTACATAACTTACTGGTAGTCGAATCTCTTAACGACTGAGCTAAACTGATAAGACTCACATATCTACAACATCAATCTCACTGATACACGAGTGTCTATTTCATTTTAATAAATAGATACATTCAAACAAAAGACAAAATCAATTTTTATTCATGTTTTATTATATATATGATATAAAATTTGGAGTAGTCATCAGAGAGAGGGGGAAAGGGGGAGGTGCTGTAAAGCACTTGGTAAAAATATACACCCATGTTTCTGTGTAGTTAAACCAGTTCATTCACGTTCTCTTACTCACTTAAGATCGGTATCTTGCATTATGAATCACCATAGCCTGCACGTGTACCAAAACGAATTATCGAAATGAGGTCAGAAATTATCTCGTAAAATAAGATAAATTATCTGAAATTATCCCAAGAAAATAGATCTTTTATCTAAAATTATCTTTAAAAAAAAACAAAATTTGGACAGTGTTGGCTGAAAATGATAAAAGAGACCTCACAAAGCACTTTGGGGGGCAAAATACTTATTAGATTACGCCTACTAGTGTATTCATGAAAATCTACAAGGTTGTAGCCTCAACAATATGACCTGGAGCACCTAAAGATACACACACACACACACACACACACACACACAAGCAAAAAGGGAAGAATCTGTAGCCCACTTTCCTCTCCTGGTTGGTCGGGCGGGCCATTCGTAGGGCTACAGGAATAGTTCACTATAAAACCGTTAATAGTATAAATAAGTACCAACCGCTAATCAATTCAATCGGTTACCTTCAAAGAGGAGTTGGACATGGAGAATGTCTCACAGGAGAACATGAACATTAGACTAAAATTAACGATAGTAGACTCTTTGACCCGTACCGACTGCTGAAAGTAATAAGGACGGTGATAAGTGATACGTCCTAGACTAACCAACCAGCAAAATCGATACAGAGAATGTACATTCATCAGCAAACAATGAAATATCGAATTCAATATGCTGACAAGGCGTCGTTTGATGTCGAAAGAGGTGAATATTTCACAAGTCCTCACCTCAGAAAAAGTGGGGAGTTAAATACTCACCGTTTGATATTTTCGGAAGCAGACAGTCAGTGAGAAGTTATAAAAAAAGGCAGCTGAATATTCATGAAGCTCATTCGAGATTATTTCACAGGCAAATTCTGTCTTCACTGACGATGACGAGCCGATCAGGAATATATCATGGGTACCGAATGTGGAACAAACACGCCTGGCGTTTTGTTCAGAAGAAACATCGTGGTTGTTTAGGATTTATGACAATTTACTGATAGATACTAGCATAGAATCCATCAAAAATGGTGTGACTCTCTTTTTATGGATTGGCACTTTAGCCTCGGATCATAGTATCCAAGCGCTTTGCCTATTCTTGTGTTGATACAATTTTCAATTTGAACCATCGCTTTTATGACAACGAATAGCTACGTGATCGTAAATATTGATCAAGCGATCAGTGAAAAATCGAATTCATCTAGAAAGAAAAACCACTAAAGATTAAGATGAAAGTAACAACTTGCAAAATTGGATAAACTGAAAGAAATTCGGTGAAATTTCAAACAAAAAACCACGTAAAATAATTCAGAATTTTGATCATAAATTCAGTAACACGCTGAACCATTGAATTCATTAATGCACATTGACATTCTTTTGAAAAAAATATCAAGTTTAATTTATTTTATCCTAGTTTCTTATAGACTTTTAGTTCACATCGTCCTTTCTGTTCTGAATCTTGAAGAAAGCAAGAAAGTTGGGCTCTTCATGAACTTTAGCTTTCAAATGTTATGTACTATGAATTTTGAATACAATTACTCGACAAACAATATCTGCAACATATATGTACAGTCACAGCCGCTCCCTTATCAGGCTACATGAAGATTTAGGGCCCTTTTAGCTCCGAAAAGGGGTAACACAAAGTGATACCCAAACTCTTCACAGCCTACCTCGAGATGATCTTCAGAAACTAGGAAAATAAAGGAATCAAAATAAACGGCGAATATCTAAGCAACCTCAGCTTTGCAGACGACATTGCCCTTTTCACAATCTCCAACTAATGTCCGATTAAGTAAATGAAGAAAGCAAAAAATTCGACCAACACATGAACTTCTGCAAAACAAAGGTCATGTGCAACAATCACGTCGGGAATAAGAACATAGCAATCAAAATGGAAGACGCAAAACTGGAAAAAGTAGACCATTACATCTACTTGGGGCAACGATTCTCCATGAAATCCTCAAAAGAGGAAGAAATCAAGAGAAGAAGCGTTACTAAGATGGCAAGGTTTCGGTAGAGCAAGCTCAACTTTCAAGAACAAGAAAAATCCTATTAGTCCTGAAAAAAAAACGGATACACTCCTCCTGATGACCACCTAATGTGCTTAAACATGGAACCTTACCAAAATATTGGCCCTCAAAATGGGGATCACACAACGTACTCAATAAAACATAGAACGATCACAAGATAGCACAATATATTAGGAAAAAACGGGAGACCGAGATATCGTAGAATCATTCAGAAAACTCAAATGGCAATGGACCGAAAATGGCAGACAATTGTGGGACATCCGGACTCACGAAGTTGATGGCCGGAGATCACACACGAAAACATGACTGACGAAATATAGATAGTGGAACGAAATAGACAAATTCAGAAAGTATTGGCTCCGTAATGCAAAATATAGAGAAATGTGGCGAATCTTGAAGAATGTCCATGTACAACGACGGAGAGATTGATATTGATATTGATGATGATGATGATGATGATGATATTGATGATGATGATGATGATGATGATCATCATCATCATCCTCCTCCCTCAATATGGTCCATTGCTTTCAGACTAATCATCCGTTTGTATTCCTCAATTCCCACCTTCATTTCGTTCAACAGAATACTTTGCTTCTCCTTCTTTGAATTGTATTTAAGAAATGGACATATTTGCTCCGACAGAATGAATCATAAATTGCGTTATATTATATAAAAACTTATCTGAAAAGTTTTCCTGTCGTTACATAGTTAATATATCATTCATTTTAGACAACGTAAATAGAATAAACAATTTGAAAAATGGAGCTGCCCCAGGAGTCGAACCTGCCACCAATAGGTAGCTGCTTCAACGTAGTGATGCACCTAACATTGTGCTGAACAACCTACCGATAAGGCAAAGGTCGAATAACTGCTTCCAGCCAGATTCCCATCTCGTTTATTCACGTCTCTTTCAATGTGACAGTATGTATTTAAGAAATGGACATATGAATTATAAATTGCGTTCTATTATATAGAAACTTATTTGAAATGATCTCCCGTCGTTTCAAGATTAATATATGACTCAATTTAGACATTTTGCCTTCCCATCGTATTAGTCATGTGACTATATACTTTGGTTTCCTAACGAGTAGCAGTATCAGGGGGGTGCACACATTCAAAGCACATATACGTGTACCTATACTCTAAAAGGGCTTCACCCAATAGACGCATGGTAGATGCTATTAACGGTGAACGATCAAAAGATCACTCTTTTCATTCAATCGAGCGGCTTCCTAACCAATATAAACGCAGGAAATTATTACAAATTGTCATGATTTTTTTTATTTTTATATCAGATTTGGTTCAGACGAATAGATCCGTCGATTAATTCGTGAGCTATCTCAACAGAATCATATATATATATATATATATATATATATATATATATATGAGCAGAAGCAGAAGCCATTATAAGTACACTTCTGGACAAAAGTCTCTCCATTCTACATCGATAACAAATGCAATTGTGCTATACCCCACCATATCTTATCGGAAAACTTTTATATCTCTTCTCTCCATCTTTTGTTGGGTCTTTTCGTACAATTTTTACTGTCCAATAGACATCAATCGGTTAGCCTTTTGCTCTCTTGCCAAATGTCCTGCCCATTTCCATTTAGTCGCTTAATTATCTGTATAATCTCTTTCACTCAAGTCTTCCTTCGGTTCATTGTGGATCTTATCTCCAAGAGTTATTTTAGCCTCACTTTCCCCTGGTTCTTTCTGTGATAATACGTTCGTTTTCGGTTCGTTTCGTCAATTCCTACGTTTCGCTCCCGTAAGTCACTACAGGAGTTTTACATTCATTGTATATTCCACGTTGTGAGTACATCGGAACGATGCTTTTTAATAGGTCTCTATTCATACAAAATGATTTCCTGCCGTTCGTTATGCTTCATTTTATTTGTGTGTATGTGTGTGCTTGCTTGTATGTGTGACCATGATGTAGACACAAAATGAATTTTAAAAAAGAAAGAAAAAAGAAAAGGAGTAATTAGAAAAATAAAGAAAGGATTGGCGATGTAAAGAGGAAGAGACAAGCTTGGCTGTGAAAAGGTCAAGCTCTCTTGCTTCATTAGAATCTAAAAGCTAAGCAAAACAGAATTCATTTCTCCACACAACATCATTCCAAAACTATTTACAAATCCTTCATTTGAAGTTCCTGTACACAGAATTTGCCTACTTAAGCAGAACAAGTCAACCCGAGTGGCGTTTTAGAAGTGGAAGTGAATTCGTCATCAATTTTTGCGTAAGTCACTGTTTTTCCCTGGCATGACGTCACTCGTTTTAGGTCCGGTCATTGTCATTGTTACGTACGAAAATAAAGTCAAAACTCAATATTGAGAGTTACACGTAAGAAAGAAACAAAAAGCGTACCCAGCCTAATGGTTAATTCATTACTGACTTCGGAAGTGACCGAAAAACAAAAAAATGTTTTGCTTTGAGTTGGATTCGATCACAGAATATACTGTTGTCGAGCAGAACGCTGATACAGGGAAATTTATTTATGATTATAAATAACATATGATGGTCGGACGATTACCTCAGTACCACGGGAGAACATCTACGATCTTTTTAGAATTCCTATGTTTTTATATTGTTTAATGGTTCTATTATTAAATCAACTGTTTTAATGACATCCTTGGTAGCAAGGTGATTTTTACCGAAAAGAAAAATTAATAATACATGTATATATATTTGTTGTTGTATAAAAATAATCTTTTCCATAACAGAAATTCAATGTTTACAAAAATAATCTAAAAAATTCTGAGACCTCGGAAACTCAATTTGACATTTCATATGCTCTCTCTCTCTCTCTCTCTCTCTCTCTCTCTCTCTCTCTCTCTCTCTCTCTCTCTCTTTCCCTCTTTCTTTCCCTCTCTCTTCTTTATTCAGAAATCATAAATTTTATATATGACGAATTTGCAACAATAAAGTCAACTATTGGAGTTTAACAAAAGGAAAGAGAAAGTCAGAAGAAGAAGGAAAAAAAAAGGAATGAAAATGGAAAGAAAAAGAAAAGGAGTTAAAGTGAAAGGAGAGGAATGAAACCAATGACAAAGATTAAAGGGACGGATAAGAAAGGAAAGGGGGGAAAATAAAAAGAAAGAAAAGAGTGAACAAAGACACCAATAGAGACATAGTGAGTGTTTGCTAATGAGACCATCATAGGCGAACGGACTGATAAAACGTGTAGATATGGCCGGATGATCATAAAAAAAAAATGAAAACCAGGTGCTGGGCCGAGATTGCAGCCAGAGAGAAGAAAAGCAAAGCTGATTGAGAATTTTCGCTTGATAACTACCAGTCCTTGACGGCTGCCAACCGACTTCTGACGGATAGATATACGGTAATGATGGAGGGTTTAGGAGAGCAGTTGCTCAAAGGAGCGCCCCCTAGCGATGAACCTGATGGCGGATGCAGTGTGGAAGTGAAGGACTCGGGGAAACAATGATGGCTCAAGTGGGAGATGCAAGAGATGTGACGTGGCAGAAAGGAAGATTTTCCCAAGGATAACGCAATCTGGGTTCTTATAAAAGTCAGTTTAGAATCATTTGCTTGACGATCAAAAAGACGTAAATTTGATCACTAAGACTAAAAGAATGTGAGAGAAAGGAGAGTTCTAGAAAGAAGAGATTGGACCGATGTAAGGTCGGTAAAAATAGATGGCAATATATTAACATAAAAAAAAAACATTTTCAATACAATTAAAGAAAGATCGATATGCACCTACATAACTTGTACCAAGTTGATAATCCGCCGAATTTATTAGTTAACACATCAGGCACAGCAGTTTTGAGTTCGAAGTTGTTTGATCAGTGGTTCTCGAGAAATCTAACACGCCGTGATTACTCCACAACTGGTCATTGTAAGATGTTGACATTCTTGAGATATATTAGTCAGCACACGATGCTGTTCAGCATCAAATTTGAAGTTTGTTGAACATGCTGTTTCCGAGAAATCTAATGAGAATAAATTTCGAAAATTACAGATTGTAGACCTCCTATCAAAAATTAGATATCTAAATTAAGATTTAAAATATGTAAATTGGCAATAAATCAATATATATATATATATATATATGTGTGTGTGTGTGTGTGTGTGTGTGTGTGTATGTGTTTGTTTGTATCTGAATTGGCAATCCTGAAAAGAAGTAACCGAAATACTTAGAAGCCATAGACTCGTACGACGGGCGGAAAAAACAATTTCTATTACTAATATGTCAGGCTACTCGGCATACTATAAAGTCTGACCCTATCTATAGATGTACCTTTGGAATGGGCATTGGCCTAGTACATATTATTGTCCGATTCTGCCAGCAACGCTTGCCTTTGTTCTTGAATGCTGGCAGTCTCCTGTTTTCCCATATTTCAATGCACAAAATACATTAACAAATTCTGGGTCAAAAAACTCAAAATTCAATGTTCGATCATCGATTACCCACCTTTAACCATTAATGCTACCGTGGTTCATTCATAGCACGATGAACGACTTCCAAAAATCACAAAAGTATAAAGTTCCTCAACAGAAAATGCTTGGAAGAGAAAGAGAGAGGGGGGGGGGAGACCCAACTTTCTAAATTCAAACCATGAAATTCTTGAAGACTTTTCAGTAATATTTTCAGTAATTCGGTGCTCAAGAACCCGTATAACAAATTTCATTCGAATCGTTTCAGCAGTTCCAACTTCAATATTTTTTGCATGTTGACATTGTTATTTATGAATAAAATGTAAACAAATAATAAGGTCAAGAATGACTCACCATTTTGTGATTTCTGGAGTATTGTTTACTCTATTATCAAATTTCAGCAAAATCGGCCAAGATTTTCGCAACTGTAAACGAAAAACAAAGGTTTTTGCTTATAAAATGTGAACAAACAATCTAGTCAGCCATAACTCATCATCTTTCAAATAGAATCTACGTATTCAGTTCCATTGAAATATAATGAAGATTAACGAAGTTATCTGATTGTGAAAAAGGAGACAGGGACAACGACGGACAGACACAGTGACGTATTCTCCAGTTGTTTCCTATCAGAGACAAAAATTACTTTGATTTGATTAAGTAGTTACGCAATAAAGCATTCTTTTTCCTTTCCCTCTCCATGGAGGCACCGTCTTGGACATTACAAATGGCCTGGTCGTAAAACATGGGCAGGGGTTGCTAGACCTTACCCTGCCACGATTGCCAATGACGTCTCGGCTGCAAGATGAGGATGAAATCCAGTTTACGTCATCTGGTATTTCCGGACGGTCACCCATCAAGGTACTAGCCAGCCTCAACGTATGTCATTTACGAGAACCATTACGTCTAACGTAATTCAACCATATCTAACAATTCCCCCATTTAACGTTTCTATATTAATATTTTTTTAAATACTTTATTCGGTAATATATCGAAAGTTTTCGCACTGCCTTGTTTTTCTTCGTTCTTTCAACATTATTATTATTATTATTATTATTATTATTATTATTATTATTATTATTATTATTATTATTATTATTTGGAATCTCACACCAGTTGCCTGGTGGTAACCGCTGGAATTTAAGTGACAGCAAGTCTCCTCAAGTCTTCAGCCCTCCTCTCCTAGTACTCATAGGTCGCAGTAATTCTGCGTTTTACAGTTTCACACCGGTTGCCCAGTGGTTATCGCTGAAGGCTGAGTGACAATAAGTCTCCTCAGGTCTTCAGCTAACGTCTCCCCTCTCTTTCACCTATCATGTCAGGGCTACAATTCGTTGCAGTCCATATCTCTAGCACCTTCCTCAGTATCCGTGCAGTTCCCAGTAGTGCTGTGGTCTGTACGGTCTCAATCCTTCCCCTAATCCCGATCTCCTCCAGTCTCTATTATTATTATTATTATTATCATTATTATTATCATCATTATTATTATTTTTATCATTATTACTATTATTATCATTACTATTATTCCTATTATTATTGTTGTTGTTGTTGTTGTTATTATTATCATTTTCATTATTATTATTATCGTTGTTGTTGTTGTGGTGTTGGTTGATCATCATCATCGTCATCATCAATCGATTCTCTTTTGCGTTTTGTTGCTGTCAGTAAAAAAAAGAAATATCAGAAACGACATAATAGACGAAATCATTTCTCGTTATTTGTGTATTTCTTCTGATAGATTTTTTTTTAAGAAGACTTTTCGATGTTAATAATAAACTGTATGATTTTTGGCAATGATGGGTCGGGGAGGGCTTCCATTCTTTCAGACCAGACAATAAAATTTTCATCTTCAAAAGTCGAATATCAAAATAGCTTATCAAAAGTGGAGTACGCAAAAGAAGGAATGAAAAGGCATCGGGAAGAAAAAAAGACATTCTTTCATAAACAAGAAACAAAATAGACACGTTCTTTTTGGCGGGTAGACGCCCACGCAGTGACGTGCGCATTGTATTCCGAATGCAGCCCAGCTTAAATCAAGAAACAAAGGCTTAGACTAACATATATAAAAAAATAGATAGATTGATAGATAAATAAATAAACAACTAAAAAGCGCAAAAACAAAAACTTGAGTTTGAATACATCCTTCAACGCACCCCCACCCCCTGCCAAACAAAAAAAAACTATCTGAAACCTATTTTTTGTATCCGGTACTGGAATGATTACAGTGAAGGAAAAATCCCTCGATCAGCTCTAAAATTCAATCGATTCTCATTTACTGAATGACTTACCCTTCAAAAAGCTTTAGCTTCATTATGAACTTTTAAAGGCATTGTGTGAACATATAGCAAGAGTGAAGTGTTGTGGAGAAAATGTAAAATCATTCCTGGATCTGCCCTAACATTAAATCACCCCTCCAGTTCATGAGCCACCTTTCTAAAAAAAAAATCGTTGAAATTGATAAAGAAAATTTAGAGTTATGATGTGTACAAAGTGCCAGAGAGACAGGTAGACGGGCATAGATGGACTTTTAGACATCATTAGATCTTTAGATTCGAGACCTTAGAAAGTAGAATCGCTAATGTGTAGTGAAGAGCAAAAGATAGATGTCCATTATAGACTTCTGCTGCAACTATCAGAATAGGTATGGATGTTATGGAATAGTGACTTTCCCCGATGCTCACTCAACAACTTTTTTTACTATCGATCGTGGCAAGCCATTGATAAGATACCCGGTGCACAGGGAGGAATGGGTTCATAATTTCCTCAAGGCTGAAAAGCAAAAACCTTCAGTCTGAACTCTTACTCAGTTCTCAGATATTGTTTCCCGTGCTGGAAACACTCGGCACGAATAGAGAGAACATAAACACATACGCTAACTAGGTATAATATTTAAAGCAATGACTAAAGATCACATTGTGATCTTGATTTCACCATCTTGTCGATATCAAAGACGTCTATGCGGTGAGGCCGTTACTTTTCCGGTGTGTCAAGTGGGGGGGGGGGGGTAGTGGCAATGAGTAGCAGTGGGCAAACTATCTTATCCCAAAACTCTCTGTAAATGAAGGATATCTGTCGTGCTCAGTTGTGGTGCTGAATCACCAACATCAGATGAATTAAGGAAAGACAATCAGGAGTCAGAGCCCGTAAGCAGCGGTAAAAATTCAGGAGATGGATTATGGCGGTTTGGACTAATATTGTAAGAATACGACTCTTTCTACCACGGGCAGATAACTATTGACCAATTGGTTTCCTAACTTTTAAAATTCGCTTGTCCTTTTCCTTGGCTAATGCTGCTTTCAGATTTGTGTATAAATTTATATAAAGTTCTGTCCGTTGTTTTCAAGCTGTTTTTCCTTTGGTGCACAAGTGCATCTGCACGTATCTGTATAAACATGCTCTGCACAATTCAGTTTGGCAACATTCCTCTTTTCTATCTATGTTGTTAACGAAATAGAGTCATAGCAGAACGACTCCACGACAATATGTGGCTGGGAGTAAGGGCCAAGGAAATAGTCATGCAAACCATTACAGTTTCAGTGAGATCTAGCCCTGATGGGGTGCCCTACACTATGGGTACCCTACTGGGGAGCAATATATATCAAGCTAGTTTTGCACAAATTTACTTCTTTTGTAACTTGCCAGCGAACTCAGAAATCATGGCATGTGAAGATAATGGTTGTATCAGTGATTATTTTGGAGCTTGGATTTATTTTCAAAAAGCTTTCTGAAAAGATTAAAATAATTGGAGAAACTGGAACCATTTGGAAGATAACATTTCTAGAATAGTGAAGATAGTGCTTATGTATAAGAGAGATTTGTTATCATTCGATCTCCTGTTAGTCCCACCAGATAATACCGGTGTAAGAACTTGACAAAAAAGAAACTATTATAAATGATCTGAAAAAAATAATCTTTGTTTAATGCCAGGATAAACTCTTTTGAGTCTCTTGGAACGGATATATTACTAGGTTTCTGTGACTGCTAGGATTGATGTATTTGTCCATAAAAATCTCTTTTAGATGTCTACTAGGATGGTCGTGTGAGGTAAAGATGACGAATGAGATTTTACCGGCACTTATAACTGCAGACAATGAAGTCATCATGGTATAATACCCACGCATAAATCAGTTTGCATCACATTATTAAACAGGAAATAAGTGCATGGGGAGCGATCTACTGATTCTGTCCCAGGATCGTGTTCTGATGGGACAAATAGTTCCCATCAAGATTAGGGGTTTTCAAAGTATGAAAATAGTTGATTCAGAAGAAGAATTGTTCTCCTCAACCATTGAATAAACACTTAAAACATTGAACAACTGTAGTAATCAAATATGGTGATGGATTTAATCCATTTTATATATTTTTGTTTTTGTGTGTTGCGTGTTCCAGTAATCAGAGCCATACCAATCCGTCTATAGACTTGTAAATTGGTATCAGTACCCCTGCAGACTCCTTATATATATATATATATATATATATATATATATATATATATATATATATATATATATATATATATATATATATATATATGGTTGACATTTTTGGATTTTGTTCTGGTGGGTTTATCATCAACATCTAGATACAGGAGAACCTAGGTGTTTTTTAGGTGTTTTCTTTCACTGTATTTTAGATGTTTTCAAGTGGAAGATGTGAGAATTTATTCCAACCATATTTAATATTTGATGGATTTTTTTTTTACGTGACTACGAATTTTGACGCTACCGCTATTCAATTATTGACTGTGATGGTCAGTTTTTCCCTTTTTGTACCTTTTTAAAAAATTCAGGCATTTAAACACCTTGATATAAAACACAAAGCTGGACAAAGCAGATAACTACAGCTACCAACGACAACGAGTTTCCATGAAACCCTCAAAAGAAGAAGGAATCAGGCGAAGAATCATTCTAGATTGATACACTTTTAATACAGCAAGCTCAAATCCTAACAACAAAAATATCCCATTAATCCAAAAGAGAAGGGTATACAATCAATGCACCCTCCTGATAGTCACTTATAGAGCTGAAACATTGAACCTAAACAAAAGATTGATCCCCAACCTGAGAACCATGCAAAGTGCATAAGAGGGAATCATGCTCAACATTACCGGCAGAGACAACTGGACAGCACAATATATTACAGAAACGAAACAGGAGTCCAAGACATCATAGAATCCATGAGAAATCTCAAGGAGCAATGGGCTGGTCATGTAGCAAGAATGTCAGACAACCGATGGGCATCACGATTCACAACGTGGATCCCAAGAAATCACATATGGAACCGAGGCTGGTAGAATATCAGATGGCGAGACGAATTAGACAAGTTTAGGAAGTATTGGCTCCGCGACGCCCATGATGGAGAGGTCTTGAAATGATTAATTTCAGCGACTGATTTCATATGTCAGTTTCCCTTTCATTCTTTCTCCTCTTTCTGACTTCTGCGTTTTTCTTTGGGGTGGGGACTTAATCAGATTTTTACTGCGTGCCGAAGATAAAAAGAACTTACAAGTGTAAGGCGTCTGTCTCGTCACGTGATGACGCCTACGTCATTGGCGTCACGTGATTGATCGATCTCCCTTTAATTGCTGACAGGCTTTACAGCTCTTCACTACCAGACGCCACCCGCGAAAAAAACCCTCATCCTCTTCAAGTTGTTTTTCGTTGTTGCTGTTTTTTTTTCCTTTCAATCACTAGTTTTCATTCTCCATTTCAAAATAATCGATCGATTTTATTTGAATGAAAGGAAATAGAGAAGAAAATTCTTTGAAAACATCACAGAACAGGATAAAAAGATACTTGTATTTGTTTGATATACATGTTCCCGTAATCAAAAATCCACGAGACAGTAGATAAAAAAAGTTGGTATATATATATATATATATATATATATATATATATATATATATATATATATATATATATATATATATTGGAAACCGACGAACAAAACCGTCAGTATAGGTAACTCCAGTGTTCAAGTCGGTCTTATTGACTGACTGTTTGGCTATGTCTCACGCATATAAGTTACATCAGTGGATTTAGGTGTGATGAATATTTCAATCTTTACTCTCCATTATATTTGGACAAAACTTCTTCCTTGCAAATCCCCCTTCAAAAATGTTATTTTTTAACCGGGGTTTCGGTTTGCAGTCCTCAACTCTAAATTATTACTCAATCTTTTTAAAAATCTTCACTGTTTACCGATTCAAGGAAAAAGGAGAGAGAGAAGGAACTTATTCATTGATCATCCCTACCATGGCATGCTGCCACAAGATGTTGACCACGTGACAGTCTGAATTGAATGCCGAGATCGACCTGCACGTAGTTTGCTTTTCTAATGACGTTTCCTGAAAAGTGATGAAAAAAACAACAAAAAAAACACTCGTGTTGAAGAGAAAGAAAGAAAAGAATTAGCAAATTAACTTAACACAGGCATGAATGGATATCTTCTGCATCAAATACGAATGCACAGACATTTCCCTGAACATCAGTCAAAAGAAATACATCTCAATACAATGGAAGTTCTGAATTTGAGCGTACAAAAAGTCAGGCAAGAAGAGGAAGTATGCCTAATATGGAAATTAGCAGTAGGAAGAATGGACAATACATAACCTTGAAGTTATAATATTGACCAAATAGTCTAGAATTTAAGAAGTAAGCCCAAATTGCTTTTAAAAAATGATGATTAAAAACAGAGAAGGTTTGTATATATATACATGTATATATATATATATATATATATATATATATATATATATATATATATGTGTGTGTGTGTGTGTGTGTGTGTGTGTGTGTGTGTCAAATTACAGATCAGTAATTCAATATCCGGCGAGTTTATTCCAAAAATAGCTACGTGGAAAACCTTCATCTTAGACCGCCATCGTGCAATTACGACCTAATTAGTGATCAAAATAAATCAAATCATCCGCCTGAAGAATCCCAAACAGGACAGAAACACAAACTTGTTTATGCAGCTGATTCATTATATCTATCTATCTATCTATCTATCTATCTATCTATATATATATATATATATATATATATATATATATATATATATATATATATATATATTCTAGAAAGCTTTGCTGCTTTAAAAACTAAACTTTAAGAAAGGTTTGTCAAAAGTTTGAGTCACCTATTTCCCAATATCTATCCATGCAATTTGTGTAATTTTATTCAGTTTTCTCTCTGTTTTCCATATATTTTGTTATCGTAGTACAGTGTATAGATTGTCTCTTGCTGTTGTTTACCATGGAACCGTTTTGGGATTTGAAAAATAAAACAGATATATCATTTGGCCTTGAAAACATTGGCAGTCCTTTTTCCTAATTGTTTATCCTATTTACGTTTTCTAGCCAAATGATACATCCACCGTGTTATATCAGTTGAACATTCCTAATAGAGTTTCAATATAACATAACGCAATTCATAATCATATATATATATATATATATATATATATATATATATATGCACATAAAAAAATGGACATATTTGGCTCGATAAAATAATTATAAATTGCGTCATATTATATAAAAACTTATTTGAAATTATCATTACACGGTTGATATAGCACTCAATTCAGACAACATAAATAGAATAAACAATTGAAGAAAATAAGCCTGCTGCTGGAATCCAACCTACTACTGATAAGGGAGCCGCCCCAACGTAGTGAAGCTCTTACCATTGAGCGGAACAGCCGCCGGTAAAGACCCAAATAACGATACTGAAAGAGCCGAATTGATCGAGAATAAGCAAGATGAAAATTTGGGTTAAAAGCAGTTATTTCAAATAGGTTTCTATATATGTAATGCAATCTATAATTCAATCACTTACACACGCACGCGCACACACACACACACACACACACATACATATATATATATATATATATACATATATATATATATATATATATATATATATATATACATACATACATACATATATATATATATATATATATATATATATATATATATATATATATATATATATATATATATATATATATATATATATATAAAGCATTATTCTAGAATTAAGAAACTTTGGGGGGGGGGTTCTTCATAGTAGTGAAATGATAGGGTAGATAAAATGAAATTAATTCACATAGAAGAAGTAAGGTCCACTCATTTGTATAAATCTGATTTCTAGCACTTATGGTAATTTTTTAAAGGTTTTTTTTTTAATTTTATCTTTACATTCTAATATTTTAGCTTACTTAGACTTTGTTGAATATTTTCAGGAAACATTATTCTGGTTACACTAAATTGAATCCGTACCCCAATAATCACAAACTTATAATTCTGCAAGACTCGAACAAAGAAAATCCGTTTTGCAAAAAAAGTCAAGACTGTTTTATTAAAATTTTTTCCGTTTCAAAATTCCGTCGAGTGATTGGTCAGTTTTTTTTTATCGATTCACCAATCTGAGCGTAATGGTCGTGAATTGTGACAAGCAGAATGATAGTATATATTATACGAGAATTTTTTAATTCTTTTATATCAAATGATCTCTAGTTTGTTTAATTTCGTAATGGCATAATACTCATTAAAATTGGATCAATTTTTTTAATGGATTTGAGGTCAAAAATATCCACTTTGTTTTGA
>OY735217.1:54318164-54320664 GCA_963457665.1 Thysanoteuthis rhombus
TTCAGGTCTCCAAAAACGCCAGTGTATTTTCCTTAAATTTCTATAAAATGACGCCATCTTTCACATTAACTTTGCGTTCCCTCATAAAACGACCATTCCGGTTCTGCTTTGATGAACTCTTCAAATAATTTTCCGGGTATCCGCAACTTTTTAAAACTGCTGAACAGACAAGGAAAGTTGCATTGGGTGAATTAATGGATAGAATGAATATGACAGGTTTAGAGATCACGCTGGATGTGGAAGAACTTCTCATTTCAGTCCCATTATCGATTGCTGAATTGCGTTTGCAACAGGGAGATGGGCGTTGTCATGCAATAAATTCACATGTCCAGTTCTTTGTCCAGAAATGCGTCTTTTCTGTTCCAGTGCGTCATTGAAACAAGTTCTTGGGTTTTCCTGAGTATTTCATTACCCTTGTGTGCAAAATCACCGTTTTAAAACTTCACCTACCTTTCCGGACACGTATTTTTGAGTTTTATAATTTTTTATGAAAGATACTAAAGGTACAGCCTTTAACTATGAATTGCTGTGTTTTATTTGAATATTGGTATTAATCAAGGTTAGTCTACTGAGAAACCAGGCCACAGATTAAAAATCAAACTCACCACAGAGGTACTGGTTTGCAAGGCTAGCTAGTTCGTTACTACACCTTGGTCTACAACCAAAGCATCCTCCCGATTGTCACTAAAACAGCTGAAACATTGAACCTAGCCGAATTGGCTCTCAATCTAAGAACCGTGCAATGTTCACTAGAGAGAGTCACTCTATATTAAGAAAAAAACAGGGGTTGGGTGGCGATTGGCACCCCATGTTGCAAGAATGTCAGACAATCGGACCGCACGACTCGCAACATGAAACCGTAGAGATCATATACAAAATTGTAGCCGGTAGAAATATGATGGTCCAATGATTTAGACAATTTTAGATTATATTGGCACCGTGATGCTCACAACAGATAGACCTAGGGAATTTTTTGGAAGTTTATGTCCGATGACGGATGTTAAAAGACTGATCTAATGAATAAGACTATTCCAGATGGGGAGGGCCTTATGAGTTCGATTTTGAAGTGTCAAAAATGACGTAACAATCTCAACCATGATGCTTGAACCAATTAATTATTTATCACGTTCAGCTTTATATTGTTTGATAACAGCGTCGACATTCTGACCATGTTAGATAATATCGGCGGGGAGACAATGGCGGGATGCTTTTCGCCCAGTACAATGGGGACTTCTCGCCCAGTACAATGGGGACTTTTCTCCCAGTACAATGGGGACATCTCGCCCAGTACAATGGGGACTTCTCACCCGGATGCTTCTTACAGGGGCTGGCCGCCTTGTCGACTGCGTGGTTACTTCGATATGTGCGTATTATACTTGCTCTGTTACCATCGATGCAATCTTCCAGAAAGTCCGTTGTGTTCCCATCCGGTCGCTGGGAAACATGAGGAGAAATATGCTAAAAGGAAAAAGTTGCATCTGGAAAGAGTTTTGAACTGGCTCCATATCAAGAACAAGGTATTTGATTATACAAATAATCCATGTTTTATTTTATGATCCTCCGTTAATGGCGTAATTAGATGAAATGGTGCTGAAAGATTACTGAATCGAAAATTCAATATTTTCATATTGCATTTTACACAAACAATATGCAAAATTCGTTCAAGCAAGCCCCTTTTCTGGAATGCTGGCCCCTAAGGCAAAAGGCAAACTACTATCCATCCCAACTTGCTCCCCTGAAATCGGTCCTCATCAATCACTCAAGGCCTACAATTTTGATCTCACACTCTCTCATCCACTCTAAATCCTCGAGATGATGCATATCTACCTATGTGTTATATAATATACACTGACATATGCATGTTCACGCACGGTCTCTTATTTCTCCTGTCAGTACTAATCCCCGAATAGTCCCTTCACTGGTCGACAATCTAAGGGAAGAGGTCAGGAGCTCTTGACTCTTTTTATCTTCCCGTCGAAAAGGGATTGGAACAGAACAACAAAAATTGACAGCCATTCTATCATAGGCGCTCGCATACACTCACACACACACACACACACACATATATATATATATATTCGACATACAATATCACACTCAAATTCCTGACCATGTGCGTCACTTACACATATTACGTAACAATATGGAATAGGGCCAGAAGTAGCACTCACTGATGACCGATTACCTACCTGTAGTAATAAGTATTTACTGAGCTCAACTTTATATGTCACTAGGCAAAAACTGTTTGGCATCGTGTAGGGATCGAATCTATTACCGTGATAACGGTCTACAAGTCTGTCCAGTTAACTATTGTTTCTCGACTAGCTCGTTAACCTTGGTTAACAACAAGAAATTCTTTCGGCTGATAATCCTGAATTATATATTTAGAAAGTTTTTATTTTATTTTTGGAACAAACTGATGTTCTCATTACAATAGTGAGTGTATAGATCTGAGATGTGGCCAAGAAGAATATCAATATCTTTGGTAGCTCGACAACAA
>OY735217.1:54323164-54438164 GCA_963457665.1 Thysanoteuthis rhombus
TGATATGATATTTGCAGTCAATGCAAGGATCGCTGGAGCCACAGCCAACATAAGGACACTACTTACTTGATTTCACTTACATATGTTTTTTTACACCATTCTAAACGTTTCCAATGTTTTGTAAATTGTTACCTCACAGTGAACTTGTTTTGAGGGCTAGTCTTGCAGTCAATTATCACTACAGTGATTTCTGTCCTCACTGGGTGTCAAACTATTGAGGCCTTGTGCCAGACTAACTCTAGTAGATTATTAGTCTCATAGTCTCACATTGTTACTGTGAAGTGACTTGGATCTTTATAAGTGACACTGCATTAGTGGCCATGTGCTAGACGTATAAATCTATTTGATAATCAATCTTACCGATAAGAACTTCTGTGAAATGACTTTAATTCTCACTGGATGCAACATGTTTCTGTTCTTGCACCAAATTAATCTTGGTTTGGTGTCTCAGAGACTATTGCTAATGTAGAGACGATTCGAGCCTCATTTGGTGTCCTATATTTATATCCTTGTGTCAAATCAATCGAAGATTAGTATATAACGAGAATGTTTCACCAAGGACCACCGATCAGAAAAGTAATCTATCAAGTCCCAATGGGTACACTGTATATGTAATCCTATGATAGACTTAGGTAAGCTTAATAAATCATATATATATATATATATATATATATATATATGTGTGTGTGTGTGTGTGTGTTTGTGTGTGTTTGTGTGTGTGTGTGTGTGTTTATACTAAGAACAGTAATTGGTACACATATAGAATCAGTAGCAAACATCAGACCCTCTCCTTTCACATCCATCTATTAAGCAAATTTTCTTTTCAGTCTCTTCCCGTCCTAATCTCTGGTTAAACTAACTAAACTTCTTTACTTCCTTCTCCCTTCTTACTCGCTTTTCAACTACCTAATTTCCTTTTGGCCCTCCCCCTGCCAATCGAGGTTTTCACACACACACACACACACACATATATATATATATATTTATATATATATATATATATATATATATATAGTATCGGTAGCAGACATCAGCTTGGACTGTTGGTGAAATAATGTTTACCGTGCAAAAATCTGTGTTTTCCACCTGCAGTATGTCCATTGCAACCTGTCTTATCTTCTATGTTTTCTGATTCTGGGCCTCATTTTTGGGTTTACTCAGTTTACAATAAACACTTATACTAGAATGAACACATATTTTGTGACCATCTGAAAATGATGTCAATGTGATGTGATTGCGTCTCTATCGAAATGGAATGCAGAAATTTTCACGTGTGAAAGGAAGAGAATTGAATATTTCAGAACAATGCACTGAAAACAGAGGTTATTTTCTTCATTGACAATGATAAATGTTTTCGTTCAGGGAATTATGCGTACGTTTTTGCTGTTTTTTTGTTTTGTTGTTTTATTTTTTAGGTGAACCAAGGGCCAAAGAAAAGATCATCTGTGATACTTAGAATTGTAAAAACAAAGTTTAATTGCAGTTTCAGCTCAATTAGCGCCCCGACTTTCTTAGGATTTCTATCCTGTTCACAGCAAAATATTCATATTTTATTGCTAGAGACGTACTTTCAACTGAGTGACTTTAATGCGGCGGTGGTTACGATTTAACAATATTCTAACTCACATCTTTTTAAAAAATAAGTATGAAATTCAGCTGTAAAATTTTCAAATTTATCTTTTTTTAGAATGCAGCCCCAACAATAATTTATACTTTCATTTACTTAAGCTTATCGTCCATCATTTGAGATGGGTGGCGGTATTTTTTTTAATCTTTCTATCGCTCTGAACAATATCCTTACTGTTGTTTGGTCGGAACTAAATCGGTACATCTTATTCATACCGTTTTCATTAAATCATGACACATTGAGCATGTCTTAATCCTACTTCCACTCAGCGTGGTCAAATAAACATTTTGCATGAGTCTAAGTTATTTTTTATCCCTCATGATGACCAAAGGTCCCATTTAGGCCCTCCTAGAAATAGGCATAACTAGTATTTAGTTCTTTTTTTTAGTTTTTAGTTCACTCCAAGGACTGGACCAAGGTTCATACCAATCCAACTGAGAAAATTTATTTACCATTAATACTCGTGGTGGTTGTAGCAGGAGGAAGAGGAAGCACTCACCCTCGATTTACCCGAAGGTCATATCGACCCATCATGTTACGGCTGAGAAAACTGATATTTGATGTAGTCGGGACCGACCGCCGACTGACCGACCAAAAAATGTCTTATTGAGATGCATGGATGTATAAAAAAAAAAGTACTTAATACGTTTTCACGAATAAATACTTGAGCTTTCAAAACGTTACATATAAACAAACAAAAAACAACCTGTTTCTATCGTCCGCTGTATTCACCTTTTTGCGATCCCAAAATCTCTCTGTCTCTCTCTGTCTCTCTGTCTCTGTCTCTGTCTCTGTCTCTTTCTCTCTCTCTCTCTCTCTCTCTCTCTCTCTCTCTCTCTCTCTCTCTCTCTCTCTCTCTCTCTCTCTCTCGTGATTGGTTAATTTTCGATGAACTGTCCAATCCGAGCGTAACGGACGTATACCGTGACTAGTAGAATCTTTATAATCATTATCCTTTTTCAATGGTATCGCTTCGATTGAATTCCTGTAAGACATCATTTTGCGCCGTTTCCGGAGGCTTTAATTAGCGTTTTACTGAATTGAATGTCAAAAACATATGCTTCTTCAAAACTGCACGGAAATGTCAAAGATCTCTCTTTAACCTGAAGAGATATTCGTCGTGCCAATGGGATTTTACTTGGAAGCATAAATATTCATGCCGTGGTTACCAGATTTGCATATATCGGTGGTTGCGTTAGCGGAGTCACTTAACAGCGAAAACCCGGTCCATCTGACATTTGTAAGATGTGGCGGAAGGAAGTAACTCCGACTAACATATCCCTTGGTTGTTAATGATACAATCAACGGTATGATTCTTTTTTCCCCCTTATTGTAACAATCGTCTCTCTCACTTGGAGGTAACAAAATTTTGCTGGGAAAGATATCTCTCATCCCACATTTGAAACGTTGGGTCACTTCGATTCAAACAATTTTGATAGTTTCTTTTCTTTTGTAAAAGCGTCTCATAGAAATTTAAATATATATGTATCTCTGACTATTTTTTTCACACGGTTTTACTAGTATTATAATAACAGAAATATAAGTTTCAATTGAGATCGAGTATTAGTCGCGTGTCAAAGTTTCAAGCGAAAAGAACGGTTTTCAACGTTATATCTATAATCTGTGAACTTTTGCGCACACTTAGTATGATTTTTATTTCATCAAGATTCGGTAAAAGTTTCCAGCATTTTTCTCACAAAATGTCCCATTTATACAAACTCATTGCATTTTTATTCAGTCATCATTTTTCCCCTGGGTTTTATGACTTTACACCACCTTTCGAGTAAATTACGTATTCCATCATGAAAGAACGATTCCAGGTTGGATTTGATTAAGATTTTGATACCTTGAATTTCCTAGAATTGTTAAACTAAATAAATAGTGTTATAGTAATAGGATAACAATAATAGGTTTAGATTAAACTCTGCATTTTAATGACGCCTTGATTACATCACATTTGCAACATGAGGAAGAGAGTTGTCAGACAGTAAAGTCACTGGTCGATTCCCTCACCAAGAAAAATCGTAAAAAACTATTTGCACCACAACCACAAGAACCTTTTCATGTTCACTTTTTAAAGTTCTGTTTAGGTTGAGTCATTGAAATCTGTTCTGAAATCTTGTCAGGATTTTCTTTGTTGAGGTTTCTTGTGATGGATCCATCTTAAATTTCCAGTGATTACACTGCACAACGCATTTTTTGTCCCGAATAGTGAGTGTTATTTCCTAATTTTTCGAGTAAGAAATAAATAAATTGACTATTTTCACCTTTAAACTTTGCTTTCACAACCAGGATAGTGATATTCATATCATTTGTTTTTCTCAATTTATGCAATTAAAAATGTGTAAATTCGTCTTTTGTCTAATTGGAAATGAATAGATTTGAAATCTTCACTGGTCACAAAAGCAAAGTTTCAAGGGAATAATTGAAATCTTCTATTCTTGCAAGTCGATATCAATTAGAAAATTAAAAACTTAATACGTAGAAATAGAAATAAAACAAAAGAATGTCACACGCTGTTATTGTATTTAAAAAACCTTCGTTCTTTTTTTGCTGAGAAAAGAAAAACTAATTCATGTGGAACTAATTCCTCAGGCTTTTGAATGCAAGTTAATGAAATACGATAACTCACTAATTCACTTCTGATTTTATGCAGATTCATGTGATATTTGTACAGCATATTCTTCATGATATTTCTTTAATCCATTGAGTTTTAGATTCCGCATTTTTCCGGCTGGCTCTTTGTCATGGAAAGAAAAATAGCCTATATAAACTTGGCAAACCATTCTCGACGCATGCTTGCATCTAAAGTCAGTTACCTAGCTACCACAGTACTTTTGTAAGATTGAAAAAAAAGTCATCTATCTTTCTTTCTATCTATCTATCTATCAATCCTATTTTATTTATACTATAGTACCAAGTATTTTATGATATAACCATAGTAAACCTTCTTTCGGTTTTTATCGATTAAAAATATTTTACACACGAATATAAACTGTGCAGTCTATATATATATATATATATATATATATATATATATATATATATATATATATATATATATATATATATATATATGTGTGTGTGTATATATATATATATATATATATATATATATATATATATATATATATATATATATATATATATGAATATATATATATAATCCTTTGAGACCCATACAAAACCGGGAAGAACCACACCACTGTTAATTTACTTTAACAAATAACTCAATAACTGATCTTGTGCAAAACTCCTACGGATCAAACCAATACTTACATAAAATATAACTGGTCTAGTTAGTCACTCAATAGAGACAATCACGTGAATAACATCTTTTGGCAGCATGCCATGTTGGGGATGACAACTTAGAGAACTGGGAGAAAGTTATCAGTGAACAAGGTACTCCTTTCACCTTTTGTTTGATCCCTCAAAATGCAGCTGAGGATAAACTAAGAACTATTTTAGCATATACGTACGTTATAAATTCACACACACTGCACAACCTGTTTTTATCCTCTGCTGTATTCACTATATGTATTCACTATACTCACTACACAAACCTGTTCTGGAATCTTTTTAAAAAATCATATTTTTTCTTCTTGACATGATAAGGAAAGGGTCTGAATTTTTAACCCTGCAACACCATTGGTACGCCTGATACATACTTACATAGCCAGGCAGCCAGATCAACTTGGAAACTGGAGAAACCTATGTTGAAAGTTTTGATGACTGTATTGGTTGACAGTCTCTAACAACACCAGTCGACCACATAACCTCACCCAAGGGCAAACCATCGCGAATGAAAAATGACAAATCTTCTTTGGGATGAAAAAAAATGATAGAAAACATGATATATTTTTTGATACATCGATGGGATTGAATTAGTGTTCACATCTGGTTTTGGGAGGTTTTTTCTTTGTATACTTTCAGTACCTATGATAGCTGATTCGGGGCAGGGTTTTTACTGTCAAGCAGTGGAGTGATATTTACTGTCAGAAACTGTCTACCAAAACTGTCACCCGAACTTCCAGCATAGGTTTCTTCAGTTTTTGAAGTTGGTCTGGCTAGTGATCGGCTGGTTGATTGGCTTGCTGGCTTGCTACATATGAAAAGCGCGTACATGGCCTATTAATAAAGCTAGAAAACTGACAATTTTAGCATTTACCGCTTCTCATCATTATCCTCAGTCTTTTAATGTTCGTCGTTGCACATAGACCTTCTCTAGGATTTGCCATACTTCTCTATCGTGGGCGTTGCAGAGCTAGTGTTTTCTAGATTTGTCCAGTTCATCTCTCCATTTTGTATTCTTTTGGCCTCGTTTTCACATGTGATCTCTGGGGATCCATGTTGTGAGTGTCCATCGGTTGTCTGTCATTCTTGCAACTTACTGCTTCTACTGATGTTTAAAAAACATTTCCTAACCTCCTTGCCTAAATTGGTTTTTAGGAGGGGGTTCAATTTTCAATGAAAGTTCGTGCTGAGTTGGTCACTGAGTTAATATCCGGTCGCTTTTACGTCTGGTTTGTTTTTGTTTTTTTTGTATTTTGTTGTTGGGGGGTAGGGTTTTTTTAGATTGAGACTTTTTTCAGTAATCACTGCCCAACAAAAGGCGAGAGAAGTAACGTATTCATTGATCACTTTTTTTACATCTTTTTAATTGATCTACCCCAAAATACGGTATACTGCCAAGAGACATCGATCACTTGACGTTCTCTGAGATTAATTATTTACTTTTTTTCTCTTTTGTCAATCAATCATTCAGTGCCATACACTTTGTCCTCTCATCGATCTTTTTGAAAGAGAGTGAGAGATAAAAAAATTTTTTTTAAAACTTTATTTCGTGACATAAGACGGGTCAATAATTTCATAACACTCTGACAAATACAGTGAATTGATTTCTTTTTCATAGTCATTTGACTTTACTTCGTCCAACAGAAGAAGAAAAAGTTTGATCTTGTGATCGATCAATCTGAAAATATCATTCGATTGTCGGCGTTCCTGTTTGGAGTTTGGTGATTTTTGCAGTTCATGTTGTTGCATAGAGACCGATCAGTCTATGGCACAGGGAATGAAATCAGCAAGGCGAGTTCAAACCCCGGCTGAGGCAGTATGTGTTCATTTGGAACGGGCATGAAACTACATCTGGACTCTCTCGTGATGGTTTTCAACCAGTCTTGAGGAAAGACAAATCTGATTCCAAACAAGCCTAAAGAAGAATGGATTCTGCCAGGTTATCTTGCCCTTGACACATCCATGATTCTGCTTACCCGAGACCCCCCTCCATCTCCTGAAAAGAGAATCTGACACAACGTCAATTTAATGTGGGGATAAAAAACACATGAACGCGTAGATCGGACCTTCTGAAAAGTCCTAGTTAGTTCTCACGACTTTTGTCGCAAGGACACAAGAGCGTTGACCTTTAGTTCCCTGGATGAATCGTAGGTCTTTTAGACTTATTTACTCTGAGTAGTACTATGCTTCGGGCAGGCAAATTCCCAGATGACCATTTGCATCACATCTCCTGTCTTTTTACCTATGGTGAAATCATCTAGAGTGTCCAAACAGCACAAAACTTGGCCATAGGAATTTGTAAAAATAAAGGTTTATGCGAGGTAGAGATGACTCTTGCCATGGCTGCTGTTTTGGCTTTTTTCCCAAATGGATCAAAGTTGTTGGCTGATGGTTAACGAGCAAGCAGAAGAGATTCAAAGTACGAAAGAATCTACATCATTTTTTACCTTCTGCAGAGAGAAAAAGGGATCAATTCACTTTGAAACTCCAACGGGGGGGATGATTTCCTTCCGCTTTAGAGCCATTGAAGAATTTGTGTTTTAATATACAAGAGAGAAAAGAAAACATATAGATAGATAGAAAGTACCACTTTGGTATAATAGTTACATCATAACCTCGCTCTAAAACCCTCAATAATCTGTACTTTTATTTAATCTGTACTTTGATTTAACCTGTACTTTGATTTAATCTGTACTTCATTTCAAATGTAGGTTCAGGTACTCTTATTGACAAACACGATATGGATCACCTGAGATCCCATGCACAACCGACGCCTGCAGAATATTTGATGGAGAGACGAGCTAGACAAATTCAGAAAGTACTGGCTCCGCGACGCCCATAATAGATAAGTGTGGCGAATCCTGGGAAAGGTCTATGTCCAACGACGGACGTTGGAAGACTGATGATGATTATGATTGACAAACATACACCTCTTACATACGTTGCAATGGTTTAGGGGTCTATGAAAAACATTGAAACAAAGTTAGAAACAATCTTTCTTCGTCTTTATACTATCATATATATATATATATATATATAAAGGGGATCAAATATATATCACAAATCGTTAATATTATTCTGAAAATCTCTATTACTTGGGTATAAAGATGAATTGTTTAATTCGAGGTCAGAGATCAGGATCAAATCAAGAAAAAAGACTTATTTCAGAAAACCTTATAATATAAGAAAAAATGAACACCCCCAGCACAGCATACAAATAAAATTAAACCATAAAAATAAGTTTATTAGAAATGAAAAAAAAAACAGAAAATAGGTAATGATAGAAATCAAGAACAAGATAAAAGTAATTTATGTTCAAAAACGATAAAGAAAAACTGAAATAAAACAATGAAGTAACAAATTTTGACCAAGTCAAAACAACCAAAAAACAAATCAAAGACCGACTTTTCTTCTGTGATGAAACGAAATGATAAAAAATTAAAAGAATACTTGGAAACAGATAAATATTATGAATTAGAGATGAAAATTACTTAAAGAAATAATGAAAAAATTGAGTAAACAAATAAAACTATGTATTTACAAAAAAAAGGTCAAAGAAGAAACAATTGAAAGTAAAAGCAACTAATTTTAATGCAACATGAGTTAACAAATATTCGTAAAACAATATCATATAATGCTTGCAAAGTAAATGATTACAATTCACTCCAACAGTCACGTTTCAAAACATATATGGGTATATATGTAACTGTAAGGTCCAGTCTCTTGTCTACCTAGAGATGTTTCATAGAGCAAAACGAGGGAATTTTCAAACAATATATATATATATATATATATATATATATATATATATATATATATATATATATATATATGTGTGTGTGTGTGTGTGTGTGTGTGTGTGTGTGTATATGTATATCGAGAGAGAGAGATAGAGTGGGGGAGGGAGAGAATTCGATGCAATTTTTCACATGACTTCAAATCTTGACGCTACGGTTGTTTTAATTCTCCTCATCCCTGTATTTTTAACCTGCTTGCTAATATCCATGAGCCATTGTATAATTGTTCAGATTTCATTCTCATCAATATTCTTAGTGCATAGATTGGTCGGAATTGGAAAGAAATTAATAGCTTATGGGCCATAATATCGCCTAGGTTCAGTATACTGATTAAACGATTAATCGCTCTCTCAATTACTGCTTGTAAAACCGTCATTTTGGGACATGCATGTGTGTCAAGATACAGATGGATTTCAATAGGTTTCTCTAGTTTTCAAGTCGGTCTGGCTGACTATGTGTGTATCGTGTGCACAGACTGCATCAATAAAAGCTAGAGTTCTTAAAATTTTTATTTTCCCCGTTATGTCAAGAAAATTTTTTCATCAAGTGAGCTGAATTTGTTGTGTGAGGTCATTGTAAATTTGTCCTTTGGTTTGAGACCGGCAGCATTCATGTAATTTTGGAAAAATTTAGACATTTTTACTTACCAGTTTAATTGATCACCATCAACACAGCATACAGCCAGAAGACTTTGGTCATGTGATGGTTTCTATTGAAGGACTAACCAGACCTGTTTTTCAATATCGTTCTTTTTCGATTCCTTACCGTAGAAATGTACAGTTTATCAACTTTTTTGTTTCTCGTCACACACGTCCGAATTTACCTGTTACGTTCAAAGCACCTGTTAATACATAACCATTTTAATGTGAATATATGTCCATATTGCTTTAATATATATATATATATATATATATATATATATTGTGAAATGATGGACTTGCTACACAAACACGTTCATGTTTCTGCCCTTTAGGGCTTCTTCAGGTGAATGATTCGATTTATTCAGATCTTTATTCAGGGCGTTTTTGGGAGGTGTGTTTATTTTCTGTGTGGAAAAAATCAGCTTTGTGATTTTTTCATACTTCTTCCTTTTTTCCTTGTTTATTGGTTGATTTCTCTGTTGGCAATTTTTGCTTTTATTCTTATTGACCCTTATTGTATTTTTTTTAATTTTCTTTATTTTTTCTCCTTTAGTGGAAGTGAATGTATAGCCCGTTGAAAAAAATTATGTTGGTTGAATTTGGGATGTTTCAGACACTTTTTCATCAGTATGTTTGTGATCCATCAGTTTTGCGTGGCAGTTTTAGACAACCTTACAAGGAAATCAAATTCTAAAATTATAGGACTTAACTGAGATGATTTTTTGCTAATTGCCACGAATAGCAGTGCGCAAAAAATAAAAAAAAATAGAAATAGATCATCGAAGAAAAGAAAAAATTTTAATTTGCAGTTAAAATTAAGGCCAAAATAAAGAGTTTACATTTTTTAGATGTTACTTTTAACCTGAACGATAGCACCTCATATGAAGAGACATTCGAAGTCATGTATGTTCACACCAAATTCAATGATCAAAACGTACTCATGAAAAGATCCCTAAATCAACAGAAACTGTGCTAATATTCAATTCCTGTAACTAAAGAACATTTAACAATCTTAGCAAAAAATATACTAAAGCCTTAAAAAACAGCAGTTTTACTGAGATCAGTCTTAGATATGAAAAACCTAAAACCAAGAGAGTAAAACATAGCAGCCCCCAAAAAGTAGAGGTAGCAAAATTATCTGGTATACACCGCCATTTAATCTACATGTCAAAACTAATATAGGTAAAATCTTCCTCAAGTTAAGAGAGCCCCACCACCCAGCAACCCACTGTCTGAAATATCTAACAAAGACAAACTCAGCAAAACGTTTTCAAAAAACAAAACAAAAAACAACGAAATATAACATAGGAATATAAAAAAACACCCTTTACATTAAGATTAGCCAATCATACATCATCATTTTCAAACGAAAAATACAAAACAATACATCACTATCCACACATTTCTTCGACCTCGATGACATCAATATCGTACCCTCAGTAAATTGGAAAATATTAAAACAAACACACCCATGCCAGAGTACTGAAACCCCATGCCACATAGGCCTAAATGAAAAATTAGAAATTGTCACCTTCGCTAAAAAGACAGACTTACTAAATAGGAAAAAATGAAATTGCTGTAAAGTGTTGGCACTGCTCAAGATGTCTCTTATAAACGTAAATAACACCTTACAATTGGTATAAAAAATCAATTACCATAGCTATCTTATTACTAGACCTCTTGTTCTTCTTGTTCAGTTTCTTTTTGCTGTTTTTGTTGTTGTTGTTGTTGTTCTTCTTCTTCTTCTTCTTCTTCTTCTTCTTCTTATTATTATTATTATTATTATTATTATTATTATTATTATTATCCTTATTATTATTTGGAATCTCACACCAGTTGCCTGGTGGTAACCGCTGGAGTTTGAGTGACAGCAAGTCTCCTCAAGTCTCCAGCCCTCCTCTCCTAGTACTCATAGGTTGCAGTAATTCTGAGATTTACAGTTTCACACCGGTTGCCCAGTGGTTATCGCTGAAGGCTGAGTGACAATAAGTCTCCTCAGGTCTTCAGCTAACGTCTCCTCTCTCTTTTGCTCTCTTTTATTATTATTATTATCCTTATTATTATCATTATTATTATTATCATTATTATTATCATTATTATTTGGAATCTCACACCAGTTGCCTGGTGGTAACCGCTGGAGTTTGAGTGACAGCAAGTCTCCTCAAGTCTCCAGCCCTCCTCTCCTAGTACTCATAGGTCGCAGTAATTCTACGATTTACAGTTTCACACCGGTTGCCCAGTGGTTATCGCTGAAGGCTGAGTGACAATAAGTCTCCTCAGGTCTTCAGCTAACGTCTCCTCCCTCTTTCGCATATCATGACAGAGCTACTATTCGTTGCAGTACTTATATCTCTAGTACCTTACTCAGTATCCGTGCAGTTCCCAGTAGTGCTGTGGTCTGTACGGTCTCTATCCTCCCCCTAATTCCGATCTCCTCCAGTCTCTCCCTCAGCTTTTGGGGACAGTTCCTAATGCGCCCACTATGACCGGTACTACCCTGGTTTTCATGTTTTACATTTTCCTTAACTCCCTTGCTAGGTCCTGGTATTTTTCCCTTTTTTCACCCTCCTTCTTTTTTACACTATGGTCTGCAGGTACAGCAACGTCTACTATTTGGCAGACCTTCCTTTTCTTGTCTACTATTACTAAGTCCGGTCTTCTTGCCTGGATGAGGTGGTCAGTTTGGATGTCAAAGTCCCACAGTAGTTTGTGGTTGTCATTCTCCAAAACTATTATTATTATTATTATTATTTGGAATTTCACACCAGTTGCCTGGTGGTAACCGCTGGAGTTTGAGTGACAGCAAGTCTCCTCAAGTCTCCAGCCCTCCTCTCCTAGTACTCATAGGTTGCAGTAATTCTGAGATTTACAGTTTCACACCGGTTGCCCAGTGGTTATCACTGAACGCTGAGTGACAATAAGTCTCCTCAGGTCTTCAGCCAACGTCTCTTCTCTCTCTCTCACCTATCTTGTCAGTGCTGCGGTTTGCAATTCTGCTTTAATTCCACTTACTTTTGTTAGATCACTGTTGACAATTATTATTATTATTGGTAGTAGTAGTAGTAGTTGTAGTAGTATTTTTAGTAGTAGTAGTAGAGGTAATAGTTGTGTTAATCGAATCATAAAACACCCAGCCGCTATAAGCACAATTTTATCACCGAATGATATTCTCATGATCATCTTAGATATACAGAAGTCAACCCAGCAAGAATGTTAAGGGAATTAAGCATAAACACCTACGGCTATGTAAAAGTGAACCCTAAAATTAGTGGACGGTTAAAATCAGATGATGTATCTCCTGAAACTAGTGAGGTTGTCTAAAATCACGACTCTAAATTGATGGATGGCAAACATATTATTAAAAATGTTTAAATACTCCAAATACAACGAACATAACATAACATAATTTATAACGACATGTCATAAGTTCACTCCCCCTACGGGAGATAAATAAGGTGAATATACAAATACAAAAAGAGTTATTTAAAAAATGCAAAAACATCAAAAAGATGATCGACCAGTAAACAAGGGAAAATGGAAAATAAAAATATGGGAAAGTGATGAGGCAGAGTTTTCCACTCAGAAAATAGACTCAACTCCTAATAACACCCTAAATAGGGATCTAATTGAAATGAATCATTCATTTGGAAAGCCCAAAAGGGCAGAAATATAAACGTGTTTGTGTGGTGATTCTATCATTCAATCTTATTTAAAGCCCTACTCGTTTTAGAGCTTGATGTATGGAGCATCTTATGGAAGAAACCCATCACGCATCGTATATTGAAATACGAATTAGTATTTTTGTATATATATATATATGTACATAATATATATATATATATATATATATATATATATATATATGTGTGTGTGTGTGTGTGTGTGTGTGTGTGTGTGTACACCAAAATACTAATGTATATATATATATATAGATATAGATATATATAGTTACCGTACGGTTCATTTGGTCATTGAGGGAAAATAAAAATAAAAACATTTACTACAATATATTCTTCATTGGATAACATATTTACCGTTTTGTTCTACTGCCATGTTTCAGACAACTTTATAATCCCATCAATACACGACTTGTTTATCTTTCTTAACAAAGAAACATTCTACGTGCCTTTTGAAGTCTTCGAGGGAATTGTTTTTTGTTTTTGTTTTTTCATTAATATCCTAACCCCCAACTATACACTAGCCTTTACGCCGTCTCAACTTGGGCAGTTTTGTTCTGTTTACGTCACCCTGCCCCTTCTTTTTCTTTGTTCTTCTCTGCATCTGCTCTCACTACTTTACATTCTTTCTTCTTTTCTTCTACCCCACCCATGACCCCCGATACTCATCCTCTCTTCTCCAATCAATGGAAGATCAATAATCAATACAGCCACTCGGAATAGATTCACGGAAGCCGACAGACCGTCTACGTCCGCTTAGATCCAACCGGTCGGTTTTCTTTGAATATTTTCGCACTTCCTGTCCAGGCTGATTTGTACCGAAGATATCTTTTATAGGTTGAGAGTTACAAGTAAAAAAAAAAAAAAAAAGAATCTCCATTTGATTCGGTTAATTAAAGCAAAAGTAACTGAAGGGTTCTTGTATGTTCTTTTGCTTTCACGTGTTTTTTTTTTTATTCAAGACTAATTCGGGTTAGTATTAAACGATAGCCTTCGACTTTGATTGAGATCTGATAGTACATACGAAGAAGTGGACACTCTATAGATCTATCAATATACTTACCTACCTAAGTAAATTATTTTTCTATTCGACAATACATTTCCCTGTCCCACTCCTTCTCTCTTTATATGCAAATATATATATATATATATATATATCATCTGAAATCGAGATCTGAAAGTACCCATGAAGAAGTGGACACTGGGTTTGCCTTAGTAAATTGTTTTTCTATCCAACGTTATTTCTCTCTACCTCTTCTTCTCTCTTTATATACATATATAAAATGTATATATGTATATATATATATGTGTATGTGTGTGTTTGTATGTTATTAAACAGGTGATACAGAAATTGGTAGTATTCAAATATTGTTTGTTATACTAACATGTTTCGCCTCTCAGCTTTATCACAGCATTAATTTTAGTAATACAAGAGGCGAACCATGTTAGTATAATAAACTTGATTTAAAGACATTTCCTTATTGCCCATCAAATGATATCATCGGATATCCTGTATAAATATATTGATAAATATATAATGGAGTAAAAGATTCCCTACGTAAACACGTTCACGTGTCACTATTTTTCTAGATTGTAAGATAATCTTTTTATTCTATTCATGTATGTTCTTTTTTCATTTTTTTTTCTTTGTTCTGTAGTTGGCCTTGCTTGTTACGTTTTGTTTTGTTTTTTTTGTCTATTTTGTTTGGAGATACAATGCTTGTTGGTAGTTATAAATATGGGATTAACAGGATATAGCGTAGGCATTTTTTCATCAGTATGCTGTTGGGTCGTCAGCTGTTTGTGGCATGTTCCCTCTCTGAGAGTATTTTATTTTCATTTAGATAAGTTTCCCAGTGTTCGGGTTCACTTTTACATGACCTTAGTTGTTAGTTTAATAATTCTGGGCTTATTCTGTTCTACACATCTAAGATAATTATTGTGATTGGGTTTTCTTTAAAGTGGCAAGAAGTATAAAATGATGACAGTATTAATAGTAATATCGAAGAGAATATGATACCTATGGTGATTACTTTTTAGTGTACCTATATATGGGGTGTCAAATTACATTTTTTAATAAAAATTCTGAGTTATGCCTGCATTCTGATGCTACTTCATTGTTCTGATTAATAATTCGGTTTTTTGTCTATTAACTAAAGTTAAGATTTCAAAATCTTCATTCAGTCACAGGTAACATAGGGTTTCAATATTCTAGTAGATTTGTGCTTGTTTCAATATTTTCCATTTTACGGTTGGTTTGAGGTTGCCATCATCATCATCATCATCATCATCATTCTTTCAACGTCCGTCGTTGGACATAGACCTTCCCTAGGATTCCCCACACTTCTCCATGATGGGCGTCGTGAAGCCAGTACTTTCTGAATTTGTCTAGCTTGTTTCTCCATCTAATATTCTGCCAGCCTCGGTTGCGCATGTGATATCAGGGGATCCATGTCATGAGTCGTGATGTCCATCGGTTGTCTGGCATTTTTGCAACATGGCCAGCCCACTGCCATTTGAGATTTTAATGAATTCTACGATGTCCCTGATTCTTGTCTTTTCCCGTATGTACTGTGCTGTCTTGTGATCTCTCCATGTGAGGCCCAGCATAATTCTTCAGTTAGTCTCAAATAATATGTCGATAATGATGCACTGTTTTTGTATTTTTCATGATGATATTATTATTTTTTTTTTTTCGCATTCTTGCTTGTTGCTGTTTTCTCCAATTAGAAGGCCGTCATTCTGGAACAGTCTCCTATTTCTGGGGATTATTTTTCTGGTGAAGTTGTACAAAATATATTAACCGATTAGGTGCTACATCTTGGCTCAATCAAGACCACCTGTAGAAAGATCAAAAGCGTTGACGTTGGTCAGTGAAGTATTACATAAGAATATCTAAAACACCCTTTCAATCAAGATCAACCAACCATATATCATCATTTACAAATGAAAAATACAAATCAGAAGAAATAAAATAGAAAAAAACGTAACAAGCAACGACCAATCACTGAACGAAGAAAAGAAATGAAAATAGAACATATATAGATAGAATAAGAGGAATAACTTACTACCTAGAAAAATAAACACTCACCCCAAAATGTCCTAAATGGGGGTCTACGATAAACCGAATCATTTGCCTGAAGAATTCCAAACTGGGCAGAAACATTAATGTGTTTGTGTGACGAACCCCTTATTCCATCGTATTTTAAGCTCTACACAAATCCTGCTTTATGTTTAATGTCTCTGTATCGATCACTTTACGATATAAACCCATTACACATCGGATATTGCATTATATCATAATACATTGTATTCCTGATTTGTATTGTATATATATATAGAGAGAGAAAATATTTTTAATTTGGGATGATTCAAGAAGAAAGAAATAGAAAACAGATTTTATCCGTTGAAGATATCTAACCACAGTGCTCAATACTTAACACAGTAAATAAAGCAATCAATAAAAAAAAAGAATTACTAGGATTTTATCTTCTCCATCGATCTATCTATGAATCATTATGTATATATATATATATATATATATATATATATATATATATATATATATAATCATTCTGTTTGATCATATCCCCATTTCTTAATAACATAATTGTTGCCCTGAAAAGAACAAATAGACCGAGAATTAGCGAAATGGGAATTTTAGAGTTGAAACAGATATTTGTGCATTTGAATTAGTGGTAGCTGTTTATCTCAATGGGAAAAGCAACTCTATGTTGAATTAGCTACAGTATCGGTCACAAGTTCGAATCCCTGCAGCAACTCTATTTTTTCAATTGTTTATTCTATTTACACTGTCCAGTCAAAGCGATATTTAACGCATGTAATGATAGGAAATCAATTCAAATAAGGGTTAAAATGTAATATTATGCAGTTTATAATCATTCTATCGAATCATGTATCCATTTCTTGATAACAAACGGACACATACACATACATGATGAAATAAAGGATTCGCCACGATAATCGGGTTTATGTAGCGAATCCTTTACTCTATCTTGTTTCAAGCTCTACTTTAATCAACTTAATGTTCAATGTTGAATGTATTGAGCACTTTATGAAATAAACCCATTATGCATCAGATATTATTATTATTATTATTATTAGATAGATAAATAGATAGATAGATAGATAGATAGATGGATAGATAGATAGATGTTGCTGTCAATCTGTTCTGTTTTGAGTGCATTCAAACTTTTTCTGAACTCTATTTCCGCTCGGTCATATTGCACGTCACTCATCATATATTATCATCTTAAAATCTTTGGCATCTTCTGACAAATGTCTTTTGATATTTTAACGAAATTTCAAAACGAATTTTATCTAAATCTTTCTCCGTGCTTTTGACGAATGGGTGTATGCTCATTTCTCTCTCTGTCTCTGTCTCTGTGTCTTTCCCCTTCTTACGGATTCAACGTTTATGGCTCTTCGTCAGCTGTCACTGAAACATGAATTTCTTTCATCTTCAACAAATCGATCGTTATTTTCAGGTCGCGAATGTGAAATTCTTATCAGTGATGACGGACCTACCTGAAAAGATCATTTCGAAAGGTTATTGCATCGTATACTACCTAACAATGGTAATGAACTGAGTTGAAACAAAAGACTGTCATACAGGCAGAAGTATTGGACATTTTTGACTGACCTCAGTATAAATCGAAAAGCTGGTTTTGTGCCAAGAAAAGGGAATAATTGAAAAATATCGCTTTTTCATATTTTTTCACTTCCTTTTTTTGTAAGTTCACCTCCATGGCTTCTCCCCCAGCTTATCATCTACCATTATTTGTGCTTTCTTTTCTCTCTTCCTCTTCCCTTACAGTCGTTCATTTTCGTCAAAACAATCAGAGATTATATATATATATGTGTGTGTGTGTGGGAGAGAGAGAGAGAGAGAGGGAGAGAGAGAGTGGCTGAGTGATTGTGTAGTAGCTTTTTTTTAATAAAAACTTGATTAAATACTTTAGACAAAGAACGTTTTCTTTCTAATTTCATTGTTAACTATTTTCGTTTACGTATAATAGAACGCATTCTGGATCCGATGGTGGTAAATAATTCCCAGACGTTTAGAATCTAATGATTTTGTTCTCATTTCCAGTCATTATCAAGATAAGGAGAAACTGTATATAGTATTTTTTTTTTAATACGTTTAAATTCGGGATTATAGCGTTTGACATACGGCACGAGGTGACATACAACCAAAGGTTAACGTACCAGTTCACTGAACATAGATAGTTAGATAAATACATACATAGATATGAATAGGTTAAGATAGATAGATAGGTAAACAGGTATATAAATTATTTAATATGATTCTTCATTCATGTTGACACATCTGAGAAAAATTTGCTCTCCCTTGATCGTTGCTGTATAAATATCTAACATTTTTTTCCAAAATTACTTCAATATCGCCATGTTTTGACGTAGAAGGTATTCTTGTGTATACATACATATATACATGTGCATTGATACATACAAGTATTTATAAAAGGGTTAGATGGAAATCGTAAACAACATGAAATAATTACTCATACAAATGACAGCACACATTTGAAGCTAAACATCCCCGGGTATGATGCTAAAACCTTTTTTTCCTCTTATAGATACATTATATTTTCTCCTAAAATAACATAATTATTCCCTCATCAACATCATTTCATTTCCCTTACCCGAACCACCTAATCTTCTAAAAAGGACATCCACTTATCTAGAGACCCATTTATATATATATATATATATATACATATATATATATATATATATATATATATATATATATATATATATATATATATATATATATATATATATGTGTGTGTGTGTGTGTGTGTGTATGTATGTATATATATCATCCTTTCCTTAAAAATCACAGTCATAAAAACCTCACTCATTTTCACCTATACTCAACAAATATCTCTAAACACAACTACACTTCGGGCATTTCTATAATTTTCACCACATCTTTCAAACCATCATTCGCTTCCGAAGCTGTGGTGAAACCTGAGACAGGTGAAATGTACGTTAGCTATAACATTCTTTAATAGAGATTTTTTAAAATACGATGTAATAAGTAGTCTCAAGTCTTTTTCCTTTTCCATATTGTCAACTTTTCCCGAACATTCTGTCGTATATACATCTTTTCCCCTCACACCTCACGTATGATAAAAGCACAAAGTATATAAATATATATATATATATATATATAATGCCAGCTATGCCTTACGGATGCGAAAGATAGAAAATGACAAAACGAACTGAGATCCAAGTTAGAATCGCATAGATTGCCACGGAAGGAGCAATGCTAAGGATAGCTCTGCGATTTAGATCAACATAGATAAGAGGGAGATTACGGTGAAGGAAAATATACCAGAATCGTGATGGGCTGGACACTTAGCAAGAAGGAATGTCAACAAATGTAGCAAGAAGCGAACCGATTGTTGCCCATGGGACAGTAAACGCAGCAGGGGAAAAAGCATGCAGAAGATGGAAGGTTAAGATAGAAAGGTTTGGCGTAGAGTTGCTCAATCGCGGTCGTCATGGATGGAAATGGGAAATGCTTTCAACAAGCAGTGGACTTTTTTCGAATGATGATGATGATGATGATGATGGTGGTGGTGGTGGTGGTGGTGTATAATTTTAAATAATTTTTTTTATATCTGTTGAAGAAGGCTTGAAAAGGCTTTTTGGTGTCTGTTATCCATCTTCTCACAGCCCCTCATCTCTTTCCATATCTATTATTATGTTTCTTCATCCAAATATATTCATACCTACCAATCTATACTTTGATCTATCGATCGATTAATTGGTCATAGTTTTGTAAGGAACTCATTTATTTTGGAAAGCGCAATCAATTCAACCCTTTAATGAGCGCTCCGTCTACTTTACATAAAAATAGATGAGACATCAGCTGTGACTAAGGCAATTACGTATTCCCACAGCTGCAGAGGTCTGTGTTCGGACCCTGATAAAATCTAAAGTGCTGGGGTTTTTTTCAAAACAGGCAGGCTATTTTCTTCAAAATATCGACGTAACACACACTTCTTCCGAGTATCAGTATTCGCAAACCCTAATATTTAGCCACACACGCCTGAATGTTGCTTTCTGTACCGCCAAGACAGTGCACACTTCATAAGTTGAATTATAAGGTTGAGAGTAATTACGAGGGATAGAGTTCAGATTTTTATGTACATATCATTTTTCGTGGATAGAATTAACCAGAAGCTATCATACTAAATACAATCTGGCTAACCTGACATAGTGGTGACGAATCTAGAACCAACTGATAGCGTGAATGCAATATCCTACATCATTATTATTAAAAGCAGACAGGGACAAAACGAGTATGCACCGCTTCTGCACCCAGTAGAATAAAAGACATTATCGAAATTACTACGTTGCCTTCTTATCAATCAATGTCCAGCATTGGTGTTTGTACATCAATGTGTTGTCAAGATGTAGCTTAACTATGTACACCCAAGTTTCCCTTCTTTAAGAAAATCCTTTCAACAGAATTAAAAGGCTAAGATGGGCCGTCACGGAACTTCAAAGCATAATATCGCTCACAAAACCTTTAGCAATGTGAGGAAAATGTGAAGGAAATTACATTTCGGGAGAACATTTCTGAGTACAAATCGTCCTGCTGAGACAGTGGGAGCCGTAGATTGTTGCAATTACTACTAATACTGCATTTCATAAAAATGATTTTCGAAAAATCGTTTTAATTCGATTTAATTTGCTCCATATAAAAGCTGGACCCCCACCGTGTATTTCTTTCGGAAAAAGTTTGCATGCGTTTCATTAACACAGTGAAAGACATAGATCGCAACAATAATTAGATTTCATTAAAATAATCTTTTGAAAAATCGTTTCAATTTGATTCATTTAGAAACTGGTCTTCTGTTGTATATCTCTTACAGGGCAAGATTGCATGAATTTTACTCGACTTTAAGAAGCAAGCTCTCTCCAGTGTAAATGAGTTCTCTTTTATATTTTTCAACTACAGCATATTTTGAATGGAATATCTGCTGATAGGGTTCTGGTAAAATCAATGAAACACGTTTCACTTGTTCAATACCGCGCGTCATGCAAGTTTGTTATATGAAAAGCCACAGAATAGAAGCAAGACCTGAAAAGGAAGAGAGCACGGAGGTTGAAGCGACTCAATTTAATTTTTTCACTGTGTTCCAAAACGACTTCAATTATATATTTCACCTTTCCCATTAACAGTTGAAGAACGAAACACAATTTTTAGATGAAACAGAGAAGCGTTTTCTCACAAACCTATAAATAGATAGTATCTATAATAGGTTCATACTAGTTAAAGCGAAACTTGAAAGAAAACACAATACTTCGAACCGCCGGCAAAAGTATCATATTTGTTTGGTATTTAACGAGCGACCTCCAACTAATGACAGATGAACTAAATGAAGAGAGCAAGAAAGTTGGCCTACACATGAACCTCAGCAAGACAAAGATCATGTGCAACAACCACATCGGAGATAAAAACACTGAGATCAAAATCGATGATACAGAACTGGAGACAGTAGATCACTACATCTACCTAAGACAACAGATCTCCATGACACCCTCAAAAGAGGAGGAAATTAAGCGAAGAATCACACTAAGATGGCAAGCCTTTGGCAGAGCAAGCTCAACCTTCAAAAATAAGAAGATCCCATTAATCCTAAAAAGTAGGGTGTATAACCAATGCATCCTCCCGATAGTCACTCATGGAGCTGAAACATGGAACCTAACCAAGAGACAGATCCGCAAATTGAGAACCATGCAACGTGCACATGAAAGAATTATGCTGGGTCTCACATGGAGAGACCACAAGACAGCACAGTACATCTGGGAAAAGACAAGAGTCAGAGAAATCATAGAATCCATTAAAAAGCTCAAATGGCAGTGGGCTGGCCATGTTGCAAGAATGGTGGACAACCGACGGACATCCCGACTCACGACGTGGATCCCCCGAGATCACATGCGCAACCAAGGCCGGCAGAATATTAGATGGAGAGAGGAGCTATACAAATTCAGAAAGTACTGGCTCTGCGATACCCATGATAGAAAAGTATGGCGAATCCTAGGGAAGGTCTATGTCCAACGACAGACGTTGAAAGAATGATGATGATGATGATGATGATGATGATGATGATGATGATGATGATGATGATTCAATGTCTGCTCGAATGATCTAATTGTTAGTACATCTACTACACATGCAGGTGGTCCTGGATTCGATTCCCGGTGCAAACAAAGGGACACATTTAAGATTTTTCTCTTTGTACAGCTAATTGAGCACGTTTAAAGCTGTGTGAATAGGTTAGAGGTAACCCATCAGTGGTTTTGCATCCTACCGAGGGGATAGTCATATAAACTTGTGGCAATAAAGTCCTGGTCACGGCCGGACTAGTAATTTGCAAAGATCACTAAACTGACGCATGCAACAGGAACTGGTACTTTGTCACCGGCTTCCATGTCTCTTTGGGATTTGTCTATTGAGTGACAGAATGATTTACCTTACATTGATACTTTAACAAATGACTTATGCATAATTCAATATACTTTTTTTACTCAAGTATGTCTACCTTTTTTACAAAGACAATATCAAAATGTCATATACAATATTAATACAACGTTTTAAAGAACACGAAGGTCCCTACATTCTTTAGTTAATTAATAAACACCATCTTATATGAATATATTATACTTGTGACTTAGATAATCAAGTAATCAAAAACAATTTTTAACAAAATTTCCATTACATAATCCTTGCAAAGAAATGCTGCCATAATTAGAAACTGTCAAAAAAACTGTCACCAAAACTGTCATCATAGGTTTTTTTCAGTTTTTAACTGGGTCTGACTGACTGATTGTACAACATCCACACAGATCGCACAAATGGAGCTAAAAGGTTGAAAATTTTGGCATGAACTCATCATCATTTTTACAATCGGTGGGTGAATTTACAAAGTAAGTGTATGCTAAATTGGTCCCTTAGTTTATGTCCAGCAGTATTCGGTTATTTGTTGGGGTTTTTTTTGTCCATTTTTTTCCTTTTTTTAATTCGGAGTTTTTTTTATAATCACCGCCCAACAAAAGGTGAGAGAAGTGATGTATTCGTTGATCACCAACTTTTTAATTGATCACCCCCAGCACGATATGCTTGCCAGAAGAGCTTGGTCTCGTGCTGGTTTCTATCGAGTGACTAACCAGACCTGTTGGAATAATTGCTGAGTATGATTTTTCTTCCAACGGAGGCTCCATAGTTGTTGCTTATAAATGCTCACGTAACCTGCACTGTCTCGTAGTCTTGATGAAAAGTTAACTTTTAAACTAAAATAATTTCCCGCAGAGATATTTTGGTCACGCATTTATCTCATAAACAAATCCGTACGGGAAAGAGTCGGCTTTCAAAATACATTTTTCCACCATAAATATAGTCAGTACGATAAAATCTAGCCTTTTAGTGACTATCAATATATCATCCAATCAAAGGCACATTAACCGTTGTTATAGATACCGTGACATCATAAAGACGAATTTCAGGAATTACACGGTCGCTGATCGATGAGAACGATAAGGTGTACGTCGAGGTGTTGGCTTTGTAGGCAGTTGGAAGATTCGTTCGTAAAAATAGCCAATAGATACATTGGAAAACGTTCGCGTCAGGGAATAAAGATGCTAAATGATCAGAACGACCGATTTTTTATTCTATTTTTGCGATTGCAGAATATTTACCGGGCTTAAACAAATTCATGCACCACTGACGTCTTAGCGAATTGAGAATAGCAAGGTTGTCTGAAGTACCGAGATGAAGATGGCTCAATAGTGATTGTTACCTTTTCTGTGTTAAATTCAAAACTGATTTTGCTGCATTATGTTTGAAATTGTCTCTGGTTACAGTTTCAGGGTTAGTGTTTAGAGTGTTCAGTTTTTAGGGTTAGTGTTTGAATTAAGCTTAGGATAAGGTTTGTGGTTATATAAGTCAATTGTTGGTTAGGGTTTGGGTAGTAGTTGTATAAATCAATTGGGAACAGAAGATTTCAAAAATTGTGGGAAGAAATGTCCTTCTGAGGTTCCCATAAAAACATGGTGCAGCAATACCTCTCACAAAAATGATAAATTTAACGCAGAAAAGGCAGCAATCAACATGTTCAATTAAGTATCTTCATTTTTGTTATCTTCAATGTTTCAGTCGAGATGTACTTTGAAAGGAAAAATTTGTATACATAAGGAACTGCAAGAAATGATGAAATATTCCCTTATTAAAGCGTCATGCTTTGGACAAAAAACACAGAGCATAGACATTATGATGACGACCTGTCCATTGTCAAAATCCATGCAATTCATTTCATTGATGATCAGTGACAATCACATTCCACTTTTATTGTCTACTCATCCCTAATACCCTGTATTAACTTTTTAAAGGGACTTGATATAAGGTACTAATCACGGAGAGTATTTAGCCATGCTCTGACGTGCTGGTCCATGCAGGGGGGGGGGGCTAACTTGTATAGACTCCGTACATGATGAATGCGTAAAGCGTAAACTTTGCAGACTATTTGGAACGTATGTGAGACTTTCTTTCTAAATGAGTCTGTGTGGTACTGCTAGATATGACCAAGAAAATTTGTTTATTCAGGCAAGCCCCAACTCTCACCCTAACCCAGAACAATTACCCAAACATCAATCCTAAACACCAATCCCAAGCCCTAGCCCTTTGTAGTTGAATTCAATAAAATGTTGTTTTTTTCTGTTTATCTAAATTCCTTTCATTTGTTCAGTAATTAGTTGGCAGCAGCCGCTTAAATAACTGTGTCTATCCTAGTTATCCCTTTTTCTTGAACATCCATCAAACAGGAGGCTGGGCAGTGAATGTTACTTTGCGATACTCATTCCACACCAAGAAGCATATGACAGGTTGTACTGGGTTACATGGTTCCAATAGCAGGGAGTGATACCTGACCTGACCTCTTACCCTCGCTCGCATAATTTGAAATTTCTAAACTAGAATGAATGAGTAATCATAAGGAGATACAGGTAGAAGATTGAGGATTGATATTTTTAGTTCAAACTCATCTAGTACAACAAATATAGTTTCAAATTAGTTTAATTTCATCAGTCCCTTCTTCTTCATCATCATTATCAGTCTGTTAGAGTCTGTAGTTGAACAGACCTGCCCCAAGATTCGCCAGACCTCTCTATCATAGACATCGCAGAGCCAGTACTTTCTGAATTTATGTAGCTTGTCACATCATCTTACTCTCTGTAGACCACAGTCTCGCACCTAATCTCTGGGAATACACATTTTGTGTCATGATGCCCAGCTGCAGTCTGTCACTCTTGTAACATGTACAGCCCATTGCCATTTGAGTTCGCTAACAGTTTCTATGATGTCTCCGATTCCTGTCTTTTCTCTGATATGCTATGCTGTCTTATGATCACACCATGTGAGGTTGAGTATGATTTTCACTTGTGCACGTTGCATGCTTCTCAGTTTGAGGGTCAATCTTTTGGTTAGGTTCCATATTCACCTCCGTAGGTGACTATCAGTTGCATCCCACTCTTTTTAGAGTTAATGGGATTCTTCCTTCTTGAAAGTCGAACTTGCTCTACCGAAAGCTTGTCAACTTGTGATTCTTCGTTTGATTTCTCTTGATGACTTCATGGAGACTCGCTGTCCAAGATAGATGTAGTGGTCTACTTTTTCCAGCTCTGCATTTTCAATTTCGATTGTTGTCTTTGTCCCAAAATATCTTCCTTGTTTCATTTAGTTCGCTTCACATTTATTGGAGATCGTGTAGTCGAAAATTCTGTTTTCCTGAAGTATTTTATATTAATTGATGTATAGGGAAAAATAGAAAGATCTATCAACATCATCATCAGTCTCCTACGATAGACTTTCCCCGTGATTTGCTACACTTTTCTATCGTGGGCGTCGCAGAGCCAGTACCTTCTGAAATAGTCTAGCTCGACTATCCATCTAGTACTATGCTGGCCTCAGTTGTATGTGTGATCACTGGATCATTTGGCCTGGACAACATAAATAGAATAGATAATTAAGAAGATGGGGGTGCTTACGTTGTCAAGGCCAAATCATACATCCATTGTGTCATAACAGAAATCATTTCAAATAGTTTCAATATAATTCAATGCTATTCATATTCATTCTGTAAGATCATATATCCATTTCCTAATATATATATATATATATATATATATCATGTTGATTGTTATGCTTAGTGGTCCGTCATCGTTAAAAAAGTTTACGGAAGTAAGTCTTGTTTTAGAAAATAATTATTCAGTGTAAAATAACATCAATATACAATACACATAAAACCTTACATAAAATGACAAACGAAATGTATGGCAAAAACTATAAAATGAAGGGAGGTGGTATTTGGTCAACACAGTTGGGGTGACATGTTAGTATATCTGAGTTTTTTTAATACCCGAAACAGTTACAGAGTAAAGAACTGGTGATCCTAACAAGGATAATTCACAATAGTAATATAATATATAATTCTGCGTAGCTCATAAAATCGCTCGAAAAGCTTACATGAAATGCATTTACAGATATTTGGAAATAATTGACGGGGGACCGTTCAAGACAAATGGCACTTCATTTCCACGTTCTGCTCATAACGAACTTCATCAGGAATTAAGGTACTACGAGAAAGAGTGTGTATATGTAGTTAGACTGTGGATTTTATATTGGTTGGGGGGGGGTAAATCCTGTTTGTAGCTAGATTTGTGATATGTGTGTGCTGCGCCCTTACTGTAAACTCAGTGATGGTATGTATATCATGTACTTATTCCACTGGACTGTAGTTAACTGATGTCACTGTGATAAGCAGGTGTTCGGTATGAGGATTATTTAGGATTTGATTTATTGGGAATTTGTATCCAAAGAGAGCACAGATGTATGTTTCTGCTAGCAGTGTTTATTTGATAGTACAGGGGTATTCATATCTACTCCCATTTTCGACCTAAACTCTTCCATTAGTCAATCCCTGAATCACGTCAATGCTACATACACTTAACATTTGTTTGATTTCACCAGCTCAGATGATCGTGCGCGCAACAGATGACCTTCCCAGGGTCATGACACTTACACGACACTAGCATTTTACGCACAATATCAATCAGCACCTACAGCAAACTCAAAGATTTTTAAATACCATACATTCATATTTGTCAAATTAACCAACAATCCACACCCTTTTATTCATTTATGTGATTGGTGAGGTTTTGAGCAGTTTTTTATCGAATTCATAGCCTTGTTAATCACTTATGGACGTATTTCCCCAGACTTTCTACGAACTTACGCCACCTTTCAGGTAAATCTAGGCTTGTATTATAAAAGAATGATTCTGGTTGTGATTTTGATGGATTCTTCTGGTCACCAATATAGCTGACCAGATGTGAAACAGATGATATTCTAGCGCTGACAGTTTTGGAAAATACGCTAAATATGTCAGAACTTCCCATTCCAGCTCCACAGTTTCTTGCAACTTCGCATTTGCCAAATAAATGCAGCTGCTGTCACGTATACGAATACTAGTTGACCTACTTGCACAGAAATATCTCTTTTTTTCTTTCTCGAGTGCCTCATTCAAACAACTCACATGATTTTTTCCGTTACTTCATGTCTCGTTAGAAATGCATCTGTTTTCAAAGGCCCATCAAATTTATCGGTTCAGTGTTCTTCCAGTGGATTCTTCCTACCGATGCTCAAAATCCACTTAATTAAACTTACAACTTACCGTATTCCGAAACATACTTGCACCAACAACCTCATCATCGTATGCTTCAGTGATACTTCACACTTTATAACGAACGCTCAATAAATATGAATGCTATGCATCTTATAAGATGAACTAAATGAAGAAAAGAGAAGAAGACAAGAGAGATGATAGGGAAGTGTGGCAAATCCTGGAGAAGGTCTATGTCCAACAACGGACGTTAAAAGACTGATGATGATGATGATGCATCTTATATAGTGGGAATGACGGTACAAGGACGTTTTACATCAACGCAATATGTTGTGTGTGCATATATATATATATATATATATATATATATATATATATATATGCATTCAAGCTCATAAAAGGTTTATGCTAGTTCTTTTGTGTTCGCAGAAAACGTTCACATATTTTTATATATAGTGAATATAATTACGTGAATTTACGTAATTTATATAAAATTCATTTCATGCAAAGATTTTGTATATATGTGTGTTTGAAAATAAGGAAAGGTAGTTTGAGGAACTAAATCTTTGCCCGAACATAATTATTCACGGTAGTGAGCAAAAGAACGGCGATGATTGGAAAATAAAGAAATTGGCCCTGGGTGGGATTAAAGCCTGCGATCATTACTATGGGAGCACCTATGTAGCCTAGGCCTGCGCTAACCAATAGAGACACCGGGTCTCTCACGGTAGACAGAGATCGAAATAAAAACCCTTTACTCATTTCTCCTCTTCTCCGACCGCTTGTTTTATGCTCTCAGTTTAAGGTTATTCACGTTTTTTTTACGTATATTGTATTATTCCTATGTCGACAGTATGACGACTTCTGTCCCCAAAAAACTGTATTTAGATATCACGAGAAACGTATTCATAGCATCAATGCAGCTGAGCAACCAATCAGAGGGCTCCGTGGTGTGTGCGTAAACAAAGACTCTCTCGTGGTTCCTCTAAGTCAGCAGTGAGACGCCATTGAGAGATCATGCGCACTACGTGAACGTAGCACTCAAAATGACATTTTTCCCGTCTTGTCCAGGAAGAAAAGTTTGTTGAAACTTCACATCATCATCCAGGTATGCGAGGCCCTTATAGTCGTGATCTGACTCCCTCCAACTTTTGGTTTTCCCCAAAGCTAGAATCGCCGTTTAGAGATTTCGGATCGTGGCTGAGATTAAGAACAACAAGATGAGGAAGTCGATGACAATTCTGAAAGAGGACTTTAACGAATCATTTGAATGACAGAATGGGCACTGAGATGGGTGCGTGAGGCCATCGTAAGATTTAGTATTTACACTGTGTTTGCTTTGTCTGAGGCTGATAACAATAATACAAATACTATCGTTTATATCAATGCCTTAAGCATAGATAGCCCTTTTGATGGGACTTTCCAGTTTGTATTGATCTTCTCCATTCGATAATCGGATGGTAATAAGTTTATCTTATTCTGAGAGGTTGAAACATAGATCAACAAGTCGACAATAGGGTGTTCTGCTTGTGGGCATTAATATAAGGTATACGGTTGGATCCTGTCAAGATTGATTGAGGGTTAACAGCTTTTTGCTGAAACAGCCTGGACAGGTAAGTTAGTTATAGGTAAGTGATTTTCCCAAGTGATCACACCCACTATTTTCTCTATCGATCATCGTGGTGAGGGCGTTTAGAAAGCATTTAGGGGGAGGATTGATGACATTGCAGATATATTTGGAACATAAATATCCCCTCCTTTCTCTGGTTCAGTAAAGTATATGCAATCGCTGAACTCACCTATATATGAAACATATGTATATCACTATATATATATATATATATATATATATACATTTACTAAGCTTACACCAGCTTTTTAATAATCGTACTATGTTGGCACACATGATTAATTACTCAACTGCAGTATTGAACATCCTGATTGGATTCATTAAACTATCTGAATATCACACTCCAGGTAGCGTCCATATATATATATATATGGAAGTGATACAAATGCCTCAGTAATTATATATATATATATATATATATATATATATACATACATACATACATACATACATATAGAGAGAGGGGGGAGAGAGTTGTACTGCAAAAAGTTGAGACATTGCCAGAGTGTGTTGTGCAAAAGACTTCACATAGAGACATTCCGAACATAGTTCGGTGGGGGGGAAGCTTCATTTTCAGTAGGATGGTCCACCGTCTTCAGTGTTGGTAGAGTAGTAGATGATTGAGCAGAATCAGTAAAATGAGACTGTTCATTTCAAGTCCACCTTGCTGCTGTGGGTCAGCGAACAGGATTGTTGATAGTGATAACTGTATTGAGAATTGGTTACTGGCAAGAGTTAACCACAGAGCTGAAGAGGCAGCACCGCAAGGCCAAAGCTCCTTGTGGCTCCTAGACCTTCTTGTGAAACCGTTATGGGAAAGCCTTACACTCCAGCATTGAACTTGTTGGCCAATTGAGCGTTTGCAACAAACGCAGGAAGTTCTCCTTATTCTTACTTTGTGGGGCTATGACTTGGAGATCAGTAATCACTCTTGGGTGACAAACTTTTAACAGAGTAAACTCCAATAACAAGAAAATCCAATTATCCTTAAAGAGAAAGATTTACAACCAATGCGTCCTGCCGATAGTCACTTATGGAGCTGAATCCTGGAACCTAATCAAACAAATGAGAATCATGTATCGTGCACAAAAGAGAATCATGCGCAACCTTACATGGAGAGATCACAAGACAGCACAATATATTTGTGGGAGTAGACAAGAGTCCAAGATATTAACGAAACCATTAGAAAACTCAAATGGCAATGGGCTGGTTATACTGACAGACTGTCGGACAACTGTAGCCGGTAGAATATGAGATGGTGAGACGAACAAGACAAGTTCAGGAAGTAATGGCTCTGCAACGCCCATGATAGAGTGGTCGGGCGAATGATGATGATGATTATGATGATGATGATATTAACATTTCTTAGACTTTCGACGGCTCCATCTCGATGATCAAATGAGTTAGATGTCCCCGACTATAGAAAATGATTCAATTCTATGTCATGTGGTAAATTCTTTGTACAATATATTGTTATATAAACTTTAGGGTGCTTACTAATGTTTTTGTAATTTCTACATAGCGTGAAATTTATTAACAACACAAAATTACCCATTCACTTTTATAGCTAACAAACATAATGCGTTTCTCAGTTTTGAGCTAGGGAACGTTTCTCGTTTTTCACCTCCAAATTCCAAATTGAACAAACCCTGATCTCACCAATATATCTAAATTGCATAATATTCAGAATAACTGATTTAGATTTTATCGGAGAGAGTTGTTTGGTTTGTTTGTTTTTTTTTATTAACTTTGTTTTCTGACGTACTTGATAGAATTAATCGAGAAAACCCCGTAAAATATTTGTAGATTGCGACATTTCATTTTACTGCAAACATCCCCAGAGATACTTCCGTTGTTTTTTTCATTCAAACTCTGATTTCGTGTCATTCTTAGATATTTTGATATTTTATTGTTTTTTAAAGAGCCTAGGAGATGCACCAGAAGGTTTGTTCTCATACAAGAGGAATGTTTACCACAAAAAAAATCCATGGGCTTGATATCTTCGTGTGTTCTGCTTAAACTTCGATATGAGAGGAACGCTAAAAAAATAAAAGATAATTGTATTTTTGTTCAGTTATCAGAAATATTGAATAACATGAACAGATGCAACAGAAAATATTTACAAAATATATTTTTGTCTTGTTCAATGATATATGGGACACTCTGGTGGATGGGGAATTGTGCGTAAGCAAATATATCGCTTAATTCGATCCTACTGACCGTCCGGTTCTGTGTGGGGCAGGGGCAGAACATGAACATCTGTCTCTGCGTCTTGAGAGAAGGTTTTGATCCTACCTAGCAGTTCTGGAAGGGATATTGGACAGTTTATATCCACACCGAAGAGTTGTAATACGACGAAATAGCTTTCTGTGGATGACATATATATATATATATATATATATATATATATATATATATATATATATATATATATATATATATATATATATATATAACCGTATGAAATATCGAAAACATTATGCTGCGGAGAGTTTTATTGTTTATGTCCCTTATTCCCTGAACCAAACAAAATGTAGAATGAAATAAAGTCACTGATGACGTGAACGTTACAGACAACATATGCACATTGTTAATTATCGAATGTATAGATTACAGACAAGCAAGTTTGATAAATGCAATATGCAATTACTACGATTTTTTAAACTACGACCATTTCCTTTTTGCGAGTAATTGTTCTGGAAATTTAACATCTATACATATAATCCAATGGTGTCAATCTATGTGTTTGTCTGTCACGGTATAGAAAATACTTAAACTTTAGCACCGAATTCTCATGCATACTGAATTGACCGAGGGGAAGGTTCTAGAGTGAATGATGTTCGGGCATTTTAGGAATGATAATAAATATTAGCGCAAGATCTTTTCGAAAAACGACAGTACCTAGTCTCCAACATTCTGTATATCTCCGACATATCTATATATGATTCGATGGTGTCCATTTGTGTTTTTGTTTGTCCTTTGTCTGTCACACCACATAAACCACCTAAACATGGGCACAACCCAACAACCCAATCAGATTTAGCATATATGCTCATTGGACCCAAGAGAAGTTTTTAAAGTAAGAATTTTTAGGATTTGGGGAATTATAAGATATACGATGGGCTGTGCACTCAAGCTCATATGATAATAATCATCTAATTTCCATCTATCTATCTGCCGATCATTCCTACTATGAATCAACTATATTTTGTGAGATCAAACTAACTATCTTACTATGATTTACATTGAATGCTATGCAGTGTGAGAGAACTTTGAATACATCCTCTTGTGTGAAGAGCGAGAAGCATTCAAAAATGTGTCATGTTAAAGCTTAATATCAATTCCTAATAATATAAGACTACTAATCCCTACGGTAATTCTATTATAGACTCTATCGTAAGAATTCAAATGATTTTGTTGAAATACGATACGATTCAATGAATCAATAGTTCATACGCATGATTTCTTACTTGGGCCAAAGATCCCACTTCGGCTTGCCATGGGAACTACCTGAAAAATCTAACCCTCCGGGCAGATTTTCAACTAGTACTGTATAATCTTGCCTTCAGAACAGATGAAATATAATACCTAACCAAAAGATTGACCCTCCCAACAATGGAACATGCATTAGAGAGAATGAGGTTCAACATCACATGGAGGGACCGCAAGACAGCACAGTATATTTTAGGAAGATAAAGCTGGAGTGTGAGATATCATAAACACCGTTCGAAAACTTAAATGGCGATGAGCTAGTCATGTTGCACTTATGTTAGACATCCTCTGGACACTGTAGCTCACAACGTGGATCCCAAGGGATCATATGCGAAATTGTGACCGAAAAAACAAGATGGCGTGACGAACTAGACAAATTCAGAAAATATTGGCTCCACGATGCCCATAATAGAGTGGTCTGGGGACGGACGATGGACCCTGAAAAGATGATGATGATAATGATGATGATGATGACAATGACGATGATGATGATGATAGTGTTTTTGCTGTATAGAAACATATTTTGAAAACAGGTCTGGTTAATCACTCAACAGAAACCGTTATATGACCAAACTCTTTTGGTAGCATGGTGTCTTGGTGCGTAAGAAACGGAGAAAAGGGGTGATCAATGAATAAGTTACTTCTGTTGTATTTTGTTGGGCAGTGATCACAAACTAATGATTCAACCTACGATAAACTTTGATTGCACATTGAAGCCCTCTCTTAAACCTATTAGAGAGGGTAATTTTCTTTAAACAATAGAGCAAATGAAAACTATTGTTTATACTACTTACACGAGAAATTAGATGTTACTGAAAGAATAATCTGATGCACAAAGCAAAACAAATAATGTAGTTCCTTGGTTTGACAGGGTTTCTGGATAAACAAAATTAGATTTTCTCCCGTTGGGTGACAGCACAACAAGTTTTTTAATTAGAAATTTTCATCTGAAAACGTTTTTTCAAGATTTCAAGAAAGTTTTACAGACATTTATATATGTGTGTCTTTCACTTCTCAGATAGGTTTATCACGAGGTCTGTGTTGATAGTTAAGGTTCCGTTGAAGTAAACAGTTCTGGGTTTTATATTGTGAGGAAGATAAATTGGAAAGTTCCGGCGACAAACATCTAGTTCCGTAGCTCAGAGGTAGGATATCGGCCCCCGGGTCTTGAGCCAAGATTTCAATCCTGCCTTGTGGTACTGGATTGGATAATGGAAAGTCTATAGCCACACTGAAGAGTTGTAATACAACGAAGCAGCTGTATGTGGATGACGCAATTTTACATATATATATATATACACACACACACACACCTCATAATCAAGTGCGGTAGCTATTACAAGTCCGTTGCCTTTCCCATTTCTTTCCATGAGATAACCCTCCCAATGTCTCACAGGAAAACGCATCTCCCCATCTTGTACCAGTTGTTTTGCTACTGTGTTTACTGTCCCTAGGGCATCAATCATGTAGCCTTTTCTGTATCTGTTGGTAAATCATTTGTACAATATCCTTCACTGATGTCTCTCTTATGATCAATGTTAATCTTTTTCCATCTCTTAGATTTATCCTTAGCGATGATCTTTCCATAGCTCTTTTAGCGATTCTAAGTTGGTTTCGCATCCATAAGTCATAGTTGGTATTATGCATGCATTGTATACTTCACACAACATAAGTATATTGGCAAGGTACTCTTCAATAAGTTTCTATTCATTCTAAATGATTTCCAGTGATTCGTTATGTGTCGTTTCTTTTTTCTTTCATGGTCTTCCTTTCATTCTGCTATCTATCCTAGGAAAATGACGGGTCTTCACCATCTACTCTTATGGTTTTTTTATGGACTTTATCGTTGAAAATTACTTTTGTCTTTGTTTTGTCCACTTTTAAGCATATCTTTAACTTTCCAATTTAGATTGGGAAGTACCAGAGGCCGATTGATCAACTGCTCGGTAAGTGATGTGAGCGAACTGAGTTCAAACTCCAGCTCTGACTGAAACTGGCACAAATGTACTTTGGAAAGGCTTGAATCAGACCCCTCCCCTAGTTATGGGTAAAAATAGCTCATAGTGAAATGAGTGATGCCATTTTGTGTGTGAAAATGGACTCAATTTTTGCATGTCACAAAGACCCCGAAGAACTCCGTGACTGGGCAGAACTTGCTATATGTAAAGACCGGATAGGGACTACTGTCGCTGTGTAAAGGTACTTAGATACTAATTACTTTCTATTTAGACCAGTGTACATCTTCAGTATATCTTCTGATACTTCTGACGTCAACGAGGCTTCATCAGCGAATATCAAGTTGTTCAAATATGTTTATTTCGATTCTCTACCCATCATTTTTCCGAAATATGCTTTCAAAGCTCGCTGTAAATAGTTTAGGTGATATTGTATCCTTTTGTATTACTCCCTTTGCTATCTTTACTGTTTTCTTATGTTTATGTCGTCTAATCTATGTAATGCAATTTCCGTATGTATTTTGAATGGCGTATGAAATCCTCTCTGAAGTCTGTCCGTTCGTGTGGTTGATTTTCATGTAGAGTTCCTATCGGTCTACTGTGTGTATTGTAAGTATTTTTGATAAGAGAGAAACAGGACAGTACTTTCTACGATCGTGCTTATCTCCTCTCTTGTGGGGTAGGATCATTATCCCTAGACACGAATTTTTAGGTACTTTTTTTACCTCGTATGCACTGTGTGAAGAACTGCGTTAGTCATTATTATTTATTTTTGTTGATGTTTATTTTCATCCTAATTACCCAGACTGGGTTTAGTTGCGATGAAAAGCAACAAGTAGCAAAAATAAAAATTGTGAAATATATCTCCTGCATCTTTTGAGAATTCTGTCTTCATGCCATCCTCAGCTGGAACTTTTCTGTGTTTCATATTTAATTATGAAAATAGTTCGTCTTCTGTTTTATCAAGAATATTACTAGTATCAATCGGCTTATGAGTTTGTGATACTTTTATCTTTGAAGTACATAAATTTCATGATATTCTTCGGTTATTCTTGACATCTTGTTCCTACAGTTGATATTTTTGACATTTTCCTTTTTTAATGCCAGCATCTGTTGCTTGCCTGAATGATCTGCGACTCAAGCTTGTTTTAAACTCTTTTCCTTTTCATTTTTTTTGTTTTCTCTCCGTTTGTTCTTTTGTTCATTTGTATGTTAAGTTCAGTCCTTTTATTCTCGTTCTCTTTGGATTTTATCTCCTCATTTCTCTTCCTTTTGTTGATTCAGAATTTTATGCCCTCTATTATTGTTCACGTTTGTCTTGCTTACCATCTCTAATGCTCCCTTAATTATATTTATCTGGCTATTACCTTTTCCTTCTATGTTACTGCCGCTATTCCACAAGGCCTGAAATCTGTTTTCTTTTGCTTATCAGAAATCGCTAATGTTCACTATCTGTGTCTCTATTTCATTAAAGCATTCAAAAATGTTATTCTCTCAGTTGAATTCAGTATTGTACACTACCATTCAATGTTCATATATCTAATTTGTTTATAACTCGTTTTTGAAAGAGTGCATATATATATATATATATGTGTGTGTGTGTGTGTGTGTGTGTGTGTGTGCGTGTGCGTGTGTGTGTGTGTGTGCGTGTGCGTGTGTGTGTGTGTGGTGAGTACCTCTTATCTGAAATGCCTTGGACTAGAAGTGTTACTTCCTGATTTTCGAATATTCGTATATACGTAATGAGATAAAGGTTTCACACTTTTTTCTATCTCTGTTATTCAAAGTTTTGTCTTTTTCTTGTAATCCTAAGAAAGTCTTTGTACAGATGAAAGAATAGCTGCCTATAATTTTTTTCGATGGGGACTTGTTTCATTTTTCACCGGTTGGGATGGAAATATATTTCAAAGTTTCTGAACGAAGAAAAACATATTACCGCCATCATTATCATTATCCTTTTGGTGGCCGTCGTTGGACATGAACCTTCTTCAAGATTTGCCATATATATATATATATATATATATAGAGAGAGAGAGAGAGAGAGAGAGAGAGAGAAAGAAAGATTCTGTATTCTATTTATTCACGTTTATCATCAAGTGATTTATATATAATTGAAAGCTTTACAGCTTTAAATACAAAATATCAAAAACTTTTTTCAATATTCTCTTTGTCACTTTAGTCACTTATTTCTCAATACTTCTCAGTAAGTATAACAACTGACGTGACTCACTGTTCGTATCACTCATATTCGGTGTTCACCCATGTGAATATTATAACCATCGTATCGCTTTTAATCTCAGACTACATGCAAACCAACTTATATTACCTTTAAAAAAAACTTCTTCTTGTTGATTCTCAATGATCATATTCACCAATTAGACAATTTTTCAAGTAACCTAAAAGTTATTTCTCTCATGTGGTATGTCATCAAGATTCCATCTATTTGTTTTTTTTCCTTTCAACTGTCAAATAAACTCTTTATATAAATATATATAAATACAATTTCCTATGCCTTCGATTGATAAATACATAAACGTATATATACGTAATCTATAATGCATTTATAAATGAGTATAATCTTGCGATTTATGTATGTACATTCAAATGTGTCCTCAGCCACTTTATAAAATACGAAAAAAATATTTTTATTATTCATGATAAGATACAACTTTATAGAAATAAAAACTCAGATCAATAGCTGAAAGCGTTTGAATGTAGGCAGAGATTGTGATCTTCTTTTGAATTCTGGAGTTGGTTTTCCTTTTTTTTTTTCTTTAAAGATTTTCAACAATGTTTTTCCTCTAATTTTTATGACTTATTTATTTACTCAAATCTAATCTTTGGTTTTTATCCAGGCCTTCTATTTCCTCATTTTTTTTCGATAATTTTTACAAATGATCTTACTATCTTATATTTTTCTTTCTTCCGTATTATTTTATCAACTTTCCGTAGCATGACAAATGGCTCGCCCTACCGACCAACCGCCCAGTGATCCAATAGTCTACAGATTCTTCTCTCTTTGCTTGTCTGTATATGTGTGCGTGTGTGTGTATGTTCGGGCGCTCCTGGTCACATTTTCGGAGTAACAGCCAACAAATTTACATGAGTACACCACTTGGCACCAAAAAAAGTGTTTTGTTTTGGGGGGGGTTGTTTTGTTTTGTTGTTACGATACTCTGATCTTGTGCTGGTATTTCCTGGATAATTTTAGATTAAAGATTTATCTTCTTTCGATAATTTTAGATAATTTTTTGATAAGCAGTTCTGGTAAACTTGCAGGTACGGTGATTCATTAATTCAAGGTACGGATATTTTACTAATTGTTTTGTTCCTGTGAAATCACACTTCCCACCATCTGAAAACTTGGAAAAGTTCCTCATTTTTTTTTAGGTCTGTTGTTGGGCATTTGAATTTGCGTAAACGGTCCATCGGACAACCCCTCTTTGGAAAATACTCGGAAGGCATAATCGATAAAAATTGCTACGTTTTATGGCAACATTTACGACCTCCCTTTCAGCTATGATTTAATATGTAGTTTATATCATACATGCAGTTTATTTTATATTGGGTATTATCATAACGTATTGTATATTGATGGTATTTTATCGTACACACTTAACTTTTTTTTAAAATTGAGATTGCGTTGGTTATCAAAAAACGTATTTAACAATGGGGACACAGTGAGTATAATAACAGACGTGACTCGCTGTTCGTGTCGCTTCTATTGAGTGTTCACCTATGTCAATACATATATATAAATATTATTCACTCATGTGATGGCAATATATGGCGTTCAAGCCAAGTAATCACTAGGATTCCCAATGTTGCTTGACCAAACAGCTAAGGTCTCCCCTCTTTGATGTTTTTCGTACAACATAGTCTTCAAAAATCCGTTCCCCAATGACTTACGCTACTATCGTAGTGAACCAATAAATCACTTAAAAATATATATTACATATCTTCATCGACATCTACATTCATTTTTTTTACTTCATTATTTAGTCAAATATATATATGTACAAGGACATTCACATAGTTAATGTAAACATTTCGTGCCTCTTGCACTCGTCTGATGCAGACAAACGCAAGAGGCACAACATGTTAACATCTACTCGGTGCATGTCCTTGTGAATATTTTCAAGTATTAGTATCCCTATATATTGTCTTAAATATTGAACGCTGTGGTTTTCATTTGTTTTCTGTTTGTTACAAATTGAGAAAATTTATATATATAATTATGTGAAATATATTAAGAGATATTGGAAATAAGTAGCTGGAATGAAAAGGTTTCGAAAAAAGTTGTTTTTATGTTTAGCGTTTAAAGCTTTTGTAGACCATATATATAGTATAATGTGTAAGTCTTTGGGGTGAATAATATGCAACACTGGGCAAAATTTTGTATATCCTGACCAGCATCATGAACATCTAGGATGTTATAATTATAATTGTTTTCGGAGGAATCTCTTATTCAATGTTTACAACTGCGTAGCATTATTAAAAAGTGTAAGATTCAACATGAGAAGAACGAAATAGTTACATACATACATACATACATACATACATACATACATATCCTGTGTAGGTAGGTATACGTACATACATGTATATGAAGAGACCGAGATAGATAAATTGATAGATTGATAATAGATAGACATTGAAAAGACTGAAATAGATAGATAGATAGATAGATAGATAGATAGATAGATAGATAGATAGACAGACATACATACATACATACATACATACATACATACATACATACATGCATACATATTAACAAACTAAAATAAATAGCTGGATATGAACAGTCTGAGATAGATCGTTAGATAGATGGATATATGATATACAAATGAATGGACCGAAATAATTACACACATACCTACATACATACATGCATGCATGGGGAAGTATAATGGTTATCACCGTGAAAAATCGAATCACGAAACCAAGATGGAATTCTGTTTCACTTAATTACAAAATAATAATAACCAGATAAAAAACAAAAGCAATTCATTAATTCGTTAATCAATCATATTTTGGAAACAAGGTGAATTATCAAACAAACAAAAAAAGGAGAGCAAATGGCGACTGTAATTATACGGATTCAAACGAACCAGGCAAAAAATATATATTGAGGGGAAATTGTTTTTCGGCAAACAAGGAACATTTTGAAAACGAAGCCAAACTTCCAAGAGTCTATGTTCTTTGATTCTGGAGATAATCGGGTACCGAGCGAGGACAATCGGAGAATAACATCAGTAGGGAAACATTTTCATCAGTATTTTTTAGATGAGTTCATTCATCTCTATAAGACGCTTTCGGTTCGGTCTGTCAGTCAGCTGGCTGTCCCTCGGTCTACAGTATGTTGAATATCAATTTTATCAGCCGTATCATGTAAGTTTGATATGAAACTTGGTCCAGACCTTCGGGTGAACTATCATCATTTCCCCCCTGTTCATCCTGCTACTACTACCACAAGCAGTAATCCTGCTGCTTTTTAACGACCCCTTTGAAATCGGAAATCGTTTTTCTATGGTAAACTCAATTATGAACATCTCTTTTTGTTCAATTCCCTTTTCTCGAAAGTCAGCCTCTCCTTCTACTCTTCTCTCCATTTTTTCTTCTCCCATGAAGTCAGTAAAGTGAGGCGACATTTTAGACTGTTTCAAGTTAGATTAATATGATATTTAGGACACAGCCTGATGTCGATCAGGAGTACCATTCTCCTTCTCCTCTTCTACCTCTTCCTGCTCTTTAGTTGCTAAGGAAAGTGGGCGGAGGAAAACGTAGGTCTTGATAATGTATAAGGCTCAGTTTTTTTCTCTATCTCTCTTGCTAAAATGCATATCACTAATTATAGGATGCTAGGATTGAAACAAATAGGATTGAAACAAACACATGGACAAATATGGGCGTATGGATGGTGGAACATTACTGGGCATAGAGTCCTTGCTAACTTATTGTTCGGCACTCATTAAACAAAAGTGAAATAACTGCCAGAAAATGAATGAAATAAAAAAAGAAATTATGCAGGAAATATTGTTTGACTGGAGGTTGTAGAGGCTGGTCACGGAACTAAGATATTGCCCCAAAATAAAACTTTTTAAAAAAATACCTAACTATTTCAATCATTTTAAAGGAGTGCAAAAATAGTGCGCGGTAGATGCTAAGATACAGAGATGGATAAAATGAGTATAGATAAATCTTTTACCTTTTCTAGTTGCCTTCAATTCGAAAAGTTTGTCTATCAACTGAAAAGGCAGTTTCTTAAAATATGTAGCTCCAAATTGAGGAGCAAGAAAGTTTTTGACAAGCGGAAATTTTTTGAAATAGTCTCTGAAAATGGTTGATATCGGCTAAAGTTTTTAATTTCCACTTCATTGCTAAGAATATTTTTCTATACTCATTTCAAGCTCTGTTATCAAATAAAATAACTTAGAGTCGGGAACAAATTATCAATGAGAATAAAGCGTTTACTCTCTGAACAAACCTATTTTCAAAATTGGCCAGATTTCCGGTTAGAAAAAAAAATTCAGTCAGATCTAGTCGATAAAAGGGTCAATTTGTCAGTGCTGGGCTGTCTTTAACATTACAAGAGATACATTGACCGTGTAATGACGCAAGATTATTCCTAATAAGTTTTTATATGATATAACTCAATTTGTAATTCGTATTGTCAGATTACATATATCCATTTCTTAATACATAACTCTCGCTTTGAAATAAGCGAATAGACCGAGAAACGAGATGAGAATTGGGGTTTGAAGCAATTAATTGGGCTTTTGCTTTATCACCGGTAGTTTAGTTTAATAGTGGCAGGTTCGATTCTTGCAGCAGCCCCATTTTCTTTAATTGTTTATTCTATTTTCGTTTATTGATGATAAGTGATGCATTCACCGTGTAATGAAGGTAGATCATATCAAATAAGTTTCTTGATAATATAATACCATAAGTATGTGTACGTAAAGACTCACGCCCAAAATAAAATGGAAATCATTAAGGCAAATACAAATGTGCCAGAATATTGATACCCCATGTTACCTATAATTTAATGAGAAATTTCAAATCTTCACCTTTGATAGCAAAACAGGGAAACAAAAAGTAAAATTATTAAATAGAGAAAATGAAGTAGAATTAAAATGCTGACACCGCTCAAAATTTCTATTAAAAAAACATGATTCAACACCCCATATGCAAAAAATTTACCAGCATAGCTGTATGTTATAACAACAGAAATAGCAGCATTATCACCATCATCATCATCATCATCATTATTATTATTATTATTACATATGACTACATTCACTAGTTATGTGGTTTACTGTCTCATCTCTTTCACCGCACATGCGGCATTTGCTGTTTGTCTGTGTTCTGTCGATTTTTGCTTTTATGTAGTTTGTCCTTATGCTTTTGTTTTGGGCTGCCATGATGAGCGATTCTGTTTCTCTCTTCAGGTTTCCCTTTCGTAACCACGTCCATGATTTCTCGTCTGCTATATCTTTAATCTGTCTTTTAAACTCGCCGTACAATTTTTTCCCTTCCCACTTTTCTTTTCTAGTTTGCTGTACTGTTCCATTGTTTTCTACTTTATTGTTTGTTGCACTATCCCTCGCGCTCTTTATTATTTCTTCACTATTTGTTTGCACATATCTATCTAGGACTACTTTAGCTCTCTGGACACAATCTTCTATGCTGATGAGCCCCCTACCACCTTCTTTTCTCTTAACGTATAGTCTATCTGTATCATCCCTAGGGTGTAATGCTTTATGCATCGTCATAAGTTTCCTTGTTCGCCTATCCATTGATTGGAGCTCTTCCTTTGTCCATCCTAGGAATGGTCCTGTATACCTAACTACTGACACAGCCCAGGTGTTCATTCCTTTTATTAGATTTCTGCTATTTAATTTGGTTTCTAATATTTTCCTTATCCTTCTGAGGTATTCTCTCTTAATTTTCTCCTTCATCTCTTCCCGCTTTATCGTGTCACATTCAAGGACACCTAGGTACTTGTATCGGTCTTGTGCAGTCAATGCCCTAATCTTGTTGTTGTCCGGAAGTTCAATTCCCTCAGTCATTGAAAGCCTTCCTTTGTGCATCACCATGATTGCACATTTTTCTATCCCAAACTCCATTCCTATGTCCTCACTATATTCCCTTACTTCGTTGAACAGAGTCTCAAGCTCTCCCCTGTTTTTTGCAAACAATTTAATATCGTCCATGTACATTAAGTGATTGACCTTTCCTTTTTTGCAAATTCTTACTAGTTGCCTGGTTTAAAAACAACACGATAACTTTTTCATAATTATCTTAGATATATACAAACAAGCCAAACTTTAAATAGATAAAACTATCAAACAACTAAAGACATGCAAAAGAAGACCCAAACACTGGGAAGCGGATCAAAGTAAGAATAAAATACTTCCTGAGAGGTAAGATAGAGCTGATGTTTCAACAACATATTGATAAAGAAAGTGTCTATAGTACCCCCTGCTAATTTATAACTACTAGACAGCAATTTATCTCCACCGTGTAAAACATAAGAAACGGTGACCAAACAACTAAAAAAAAACCCTCAAGATAATCCTAAATTGGGATCTAAAATAAATCGAATCATTTGCCTGAAGAAGCCCTTAACAGGGCAGAAATATAAACATGTTTGTGTAGCGAATCCTTTACTTCATTATATATATATATATATATATATATATATATATATATATATATATATATATATATATATATTGTATTCTACACTACTATCTGAGAGTTTCCTTGAGGTTAATGTTTTGCTTTGTTTGTTCTTTTCATCTAGGATCGGACTGCGGGAAACCGGTAAAGAACACGTCTACAGAACAACAGTTACTTCAGAGTTTGATGAGAGGCTATGACAAATCAGTACGGCCTGTTTATAATTCTTCCAAGGCTGTAGTTGTTGGGCTTGGCCTAACACTTACACAAATCCTGGACGTGGTAAGTGATTACGCAGTACATTGTATTATTGCTGACTTGTTTTCAAGTCGTAGTGAAGGGAAAATTACGATACTTTTCAAAGGAATTCAATTTATTCGATTACGTTGTAACGCTATCTTGATTTCATTTTTATTAGACAAAGTATTGCCAAGCATTATTAATTATTGACTCGTATTTTCTTTTATCTTAACTTCATCATCGCAACCATTCAAACCGTCAATAATGTATAAAAATGGCTAATCTAATGAAAATAGAATCAAGACGGGTCTAGTTGGTTATTTAATAAAAAAAATAATCACATGACCAGCGTCAGTTCTCAGGGTGATAAATCAAAAAATCGGGCAAAAAGTTGATTAATGAATCAGTTACTTCTCTCCCATTTTGTTGGGCGATGATCGGTAAAAAAAATTCTGAATCAAAAATAAGCGTGAGTGCTGTTGGACACAATCACAGGGATTAATCTTGTCAAGACGAACATTGTAAATTGAATTCCCCACGATATAAGATTTGGGGGAAAAGAAAATTTTCCAGATGTAAGGAGTAGATGTTGGAATCGTCAGCCCTCTAGCTCCTTTGTTGCTGCCTGTATGCTTGATATATACATACGTAGCTAGCTAGACCCACTTGAAATTGAAGAAACCTATATTGACAGTTTTGATGGTAGTTTTGATCGGGGGGGGTATACTAATACTACTACTACAGATACGACTGGAGTCCGTAAAAAGAAATATCAAATACGATGTCAAGCGATATTGAATTGATAATGTTAGTTCATTAATGGCTTTAATTCTAGTTGATCAGCACCATTTGTTCTCCATTACTATTGTTGCACACGTTTATCTGGTGGTATGATTGTGCTAATATCACTTGGCGGTTAATTTCCCTTTCTATGTCGGTACTTTTATTAAATAAAGCATTGTCAAGCGTTATTAGCTATTGACAACGATCAAAGGGAGAAATTTAGTGAAGAATCACTCTAAGATGGTAAACATTCGATGGAGGAAGCTCAACCTTCAAGAACAAGAAAATCTAACTTCTTCTAAAAAGAAGAGTCTACAACCAATGTATCCTCCTAATTGTCACCTATGGAGCTGTAACATAAAATCTAACCAGAAGATTGACCCTTTAACTGAGGACTATGCAACGAGCACAAAAGAGAATCATGCTCAACCTCACATGGAGAGATCATAAGACAACACAGTATATTAGAGAACAAACAGTAGTAAGAGATGTCATAGAATTTGGAGACTCCAATGGCGATGAGCTATCCATATTGCAAGAATGTCAGACAACCGCTGGACATCACGACGTGGTTATGCCAAAGTGTGACGGACAAAATATAAGATATCATGACGAACTCGTCGAGTTCAGATGGCATTGACTCAACAACACCCATGATAGAGAGGTCTGGCGAATCCAGTCGAAGGTCTGTGTCTAACGACAAATGCTAAAATGATGACGATGATGATGAAGCTGTATGTAAAAATTTTTTGCTCACATTGATTTCCTATGTGCACAGTTTGCAAAACATGTGAGTGTGAACACATGCACATAGCTTAGAGGGAACTATGATTCTAGGTAAATGTGTGTGTGTATGTTCGGGTTCTTATTGGTATGTGTGCGTAAATATTTACTAAGCATAGCTTAGTTCTGGCACATGAATACACAAAACTGCCGAAAGCTGTTGCTGATGATGATGATTATTTTCTTCCATTTTAATTTATCATCACAACAACTTAGACCGTCAATTAACCTGATACAAGGCAGGCGTAACACACCTCGTGCGCACCGAACTCTTTCTGCGAAACTTAAATGCTAGCCACTATTCCACTGAGTCTTGGATACTGATGTGTATATGTGTACGTCTTACGTAGCATATTTTTTTTGTATTCTTTACTTCCACATTGTCTTATTACTACAGTCATATGAGTATGTATGAAACATATAAAATCAAATTTCGTAAAGTATACAATCAATGCCTTATACCATCTATAAAATACGGCTGCGATTGCTGGAAACTTGCAAAACCACTCCAAAACAAACTCAGAATAGCAAAGAGGCCAATGGAGAGAGCAATGATGCGAATAACGATTAGTGAAAGGAAATATAGCCATAAAAATCCTGATGGACTGGGCACATAGCAAAAGATCAACTGGTGCCCATACGACAGTAAACGCAGTAGGAAAAGATCAGATGCAAGATGAATGGAGAAGAGGTTTGCTGGTAAGACATGGCAAAAATTAGTGCAGTCATGTTCGTCATGGAAGGAGATGGGACAGGCTTCCGTCCAGTAGTGGACTTAAAACAGCTGATACTGATGAAATATATGTTCGAAAAAAAAAGAAATAGACACTGAATAATTTAAAAGATGCCTCTTAGTTATCATACTCAATGAAACATATATGTGTATGTGTGTGGGTAAGTGAAAAAAAATTCTGTTAGCCGAAATGGCGTAAAGTGAAGAAGAATCTACCACAAATTTGTGTGAGAAATGGAGATCATGGTGTGTTAACCTGATTCTTCGGGTGAAATTTGGGTGGTGAAAGGTATAGAAGACTAAGGTGTTTTAGAGAGTGGAATTGTGATGCTTCTATAACTGCTCACTGAAACACGGAAATCTATTCTCGCTTTTGTCGTAAAAGCGAAAAAAAGGTGTCAATCGAACTTCTGAAAAAAAAAAAAATTTGACTGTTCAAACAATGAGAGATACATTAAAAAACTCCTAAATCAATTGCATCCAGAACAACGTAATTCATAAAGCAACCGTGAACCCCATTGAAGAACCAGAAAATAGCAAGTCTTATATAGGAGCCTCAAACACAAGTTTTAAAATCAGGATTAACAACCAAACAATCAGTCAACGACGATGGATACCAAAACAACACAGTGCCCTCCAAATATATGTGGAATCTGAATGAACAAAATTAAACGCCGATACTAGAATGGGAACTTTTAAAATCGATAGCTACATGCAAAAAAAAACAATCAAAAATGATTATTATGTCTAGAAGGAATACAGCAGATAATGAAATGCATAGAAGCAAAATCACTGATAAGCAAAAAAACTAATAGGAAATTGAATACTCGACGTAAATTCTCACTCAAAAACTAAAAATTAATGATCAAGTTAACATTACTAATCAAAATGCTGAAATATAAGAACAAGTTGAAAAAATGATTGATAAATATTGATTACGATAAACTTAAAAAATACAAAAAATTGGAACAATAACACTAAAAATAAATAACAAACGCCATGATAAATTTGATTATCTGAAACCACATGAAAACAAATATATAAAGTAACACGAATCATTTAATATATAAGTTCTAACCCAAAATATATAAGTAAGACTCAAAATTACAAAAAAAAACAGCACAATATTAAAATAACATGAGGTAAACGAACGAATTTTTTTTAATAGAAATCAAGAAAAATGAAAATGTATAAAAAATGAGAAAATCGAGAAAAAAAACTATAACCAACGTAAAGGGAGTAACTCAGATAAAGCTAAACAAAAGTGAAACCGAAAACACAAGAAATTTTGAGTAATTGTTCAATCTCAAATTCGAAGTTCGTGAAACATATTGTTGTCGTGACGTTTGGTATAACAATTATCTCAGCTCTATTTTTTATTAAAAAAATAACTCGCAGTCGATACACGTACATACACGCACACACACATACAAACGCATATATATGTTTATATACACGTGTGTGTGTGTATTTATATATGCATGAACATACCTTTTAATGAATGGTTTAATAGGCTATCGTAAATAGAAAGGCTGAGTGGGGCTCTGTAGCCAAGGTCTGAAGCTAGCCAAGGTCTAAAGCTAGCCAAGGAGACGAATAACTCTCATTTCAACCAGAGTTGTTCCCAGAAAAGGCAGCGATGGATATCAACTTTTACTTTCTCCGGCAGCTCCTGCTACCAAGCAGATGCCAAATGTATTGCCCAGTTTTCATTTGAACTATATTGGCGAGGCAGAGAGAGGGGTTCTGCTTATTGGGTATCGAAGGATCTACAAACGCCTCACCCTGAAGAAGACGCTTCTGTACTGTTCGATTGTCTATCGAGACAGAATGGAGCCTATTTATGAAAGCATAAAACACCAGTTCAGCACTTTATGCACAAAATTAGTTTCGCTTCTTTATTTTTCTTAATTATGTTTTCTTAATCAACTTCTTTCTCCACCCAATTTTTATATTCAAGCTTTTTTGCTCTGTGTTCATTTTCTTATTGAAAACAATTCTGACAACCACAACTCATTTTTTTCCTGCTTTCCCATTGAAGGATGCCCCAATCATCAAAAACAGATGAAAAGATGGCGAATTTCGTTTACTCAAAAAAAAAAAAAGATGGCGGTTATTTTGACTGCACTTTCGGTGCTGCTTTCAAAGAATACGATACAATGTGATAGACTTTCAAGTATCCTTTTTATCGTTTGATTTGCTATGATATAGAAGGAAAGTGTAGACCTCCGTTAAAACCAGTTTATCGAGAAAAAAATCAAACAGAAATCTTTACTTTTTTATAATTCTATTGGTTTAGGAATATTGCGGTTATTGACAAAAAAAAGAATAAACATTTATCGATATGTCTTGCTGCAATCATTTTCTTTTAGCGATTCATTATCTCAGCAATTTATCTATAATTGAAACGTGGTATCTATGCTGCTTACGGCAATAAGAAAGGGCAACTTAAGACTGGCTAAATATCGAATAGATACCCTTCCCGTAAGTGTACAAATTTATCAATAATTTTTTCCTTGAGTTTTTATACTTTAAATTTTTAGCTATAAAGTCTGCAGGAATTTGAAAAGTTTAGCCGATTTGGGGCCATTTTAAACGGCCAGTTTCACTGATTAACAAACGACGACTGGCAAATGTAAAAAACAAACGCTTGATACGTCATCTTATAGCATCATAGCAGCTAGGAAATAAAATAGAAAATCATTCCTTCCTTTTTCTTTCATATAACTGGGGACAGTCGACCAGTTGAACGAAACGCGTCTTTTGTGGACACATCTAAAACTTTTGTATACCCTATAAAAATGCCGGAATCAACCACTTTGATAGGTTAAAATTGTGATGGTTAAATAATTATTCCTAACCATAGTCAGTAATTCACAGCTGACTGAAACCTTGCACATCTCTGCACTAATCGCCGAAGTGGTCAGTGAATAGCCATGCATTAAACAGTTAATCAAACGGACTGATTCAAATTCGACTTTTATCGTTATTTTCTCTATTGCCAAGCAGAAAGACAGCCCCCGAGTTTATTGGGATCATTGCCAATGCGTCACGAACGTCATTCATTCTCCTCTCATGAGCAGTTTGGATATTCATTAAGCTTAGCTTGGTGCAGCACCAGACCATGATGGCTGTAGTGGGGATGCGGTACAGGAAGATTTTATCGTGTCAATCATCTAAATTAGAATAGTCTACCAGGAAATTCGCTTTCGAAATCCGGTATTTTATCTGGAAAAGAGCACCATTTGCATCTCCATCACTTTTCTGAAGAAGTTTGTTATGAACTAACGAAACGTCAAATTGAAGAAAAATAAAAGAAATCTCATCTGAACACATGACACATGACTTTCTGAATCGTCTCTTCACTTTAATCCTTTCGGATGAATGATAATCCACAACGATACACAAACTGTAAGGTATGTCCAGAAAGCATCCAGCCGTTTTTTAATATCTCAAGAACCAGTTGCGTGGTCTTGATTTAACTTAAGACCCAACTACGCACACACGAGCCGACATTTCCCCCGTGGTGTTACTCAGTCGGTAGTGAGATATCATTGATTGAGTGTGCGTGCTATCTGACCGTCGCGTTCACGATGACCTACCCTGTCCGTTATTCCCGTCCCACAAATTGTTATTTGACGAAAAATCACTTCACAAGTGTGTGAGTAGAAATAAGATTCTATCTCCCATATACAATGAGGCAAGGATGTAAGAGCTGTGTTTTTTCATTTCTTTTTTTTTTAACGACTTCATGTCTTATCAAGTGATGTTGAACAACAACGACGAGCAAGCTTCTTGTGGGGGGAAAAACTTCGGAAAAGTGACACTGCACACATGGACAAAAGTTCGTATTTGACAAGTCGAAATGCTTTAATCAAATTGGTTCTATAGAGAAAGAGAAAATCCAAAAATTTCGATACCCATCTTCGGCTTCGCAGGAAAAGTTATTCTTATAATTGAAGAAGGCAGATCGATTCACAGAGCGAATTTTATTCTCGTAACGTAAAATTTACATTCCGAGATAATTGTAACAGATTATGTTAGATTGGTATATACACAGAGACACACACACACGCATAGACATATATACATGCATGTATGTATTTGAATATATATATATATATATATATATATATATACATACATATATATATATATATATATATACATATATATATATATATACCATTTACATGTGCATTCGTTCCGATATTCAAACTTTCCCGAACCTTTTCTCGCGAAGCAAAGAACATAATCACACATATAAACATATATATATATATATATATATATATATATATATATGTATATATATATATATATATATATATTTAAAAAGAGTATAACGCCCACTAGTATTCTAGCCACAGATCATCATCTTCGCATACACTCTCTATATCCAATTCCACCCTTTTCGTACTCTCATTTATTTCAATTTGAAAATGCTTTTCTAAAACGGAACATGTTACGAGGATAAAGCCTTACTGTGAAAAAAACTTGGTTTTCTCATTGTCTCTCTCCAATATATATATATATATATATATATATATATATATATAAGCAAGAACTCGCAGCACGTTTAATCTGGTCTCTAGGAAATGCCTGCGGTCTTTGATGAGTCTAATATCTATAAGGGACAAAGAATGGTCATTGTGAATGCAACGATTACACCTTACACAAGTTTACTAAATGTCATCTCACTGTTGACCGAGAAACTCCTCCGGAGAGTTTCTAATCATGTATTTGCAGTGCTTTATCATCTGACTGGTTTCCAAGACACTTCTGGTCCAATTCTAGATGCTTGAAGACCCTGTATACATTTTAGTTGCGTGTGTGAACACGTAAAAATAATTTTTTTCTTCATCCGCTCTCCACCTCACTAATATATACTCATAACTTGCAATTCGTGAAACACAAATGAAAAGCTGTCCACGAAAGAGGAAATTTCATAATTTCCTCTCGTTGAAGTAAACATCTACATAACCAAACATATTATTGTAAACATATTTTATTTTTTTAACAGAGAATAATTTGGTCCTGTATGCAGATATCAAAAACTCAGAAAACAGTCTCGTTATCACAAACAGAAACAGACATTTTTATGACAAATATAGCACTGCAGGGTGGGCTGTAGTTAGCTTTGTACAATGGATGATTTTGTTTCGTTTTGGGTGGAATTCAAAAGAATATTTTTCTTTTCTTCCAGGATGAAAAAAATCAGGTACTGACAACCAATGTTTGGCTGGAGACGGTAAGTGCCATTTAAATTAGTTAGCTCTGTTTCTCTCTCTGTCTCTGACTTTCTCTCTCTCTCTCAATATATATATATATATATATATATATTGTGTGTGTGTATGGCTATTTAATAATGAGACTTGACTAATGTTTTCGGACCACAACGCCCATGCACGAACTATGTGGTATAGAATAACCCAGGGTTTCTTGAACTACTTCAATGTCATTCACCCTCAAGTCTTTATTACAAATTTTTCTTATGTTTTTTGATTATTTTTATCTTGTTCTCGTCTATGTATAAATCCAATGATTTTGTATCCTGGGCAAAAAGCATAAGTTAACTCATTTCTCAAGTGTTTATTTCATTTATGTTTTAATTTCCTAAGAATAAGCAAAGAAAACCACGAATAACAAAATATCAAACAAAATTTCATCACTTTTTTCTAGTTTGCATGAATATAGCAGACAACTGTCTTGGACCAAAGGGTTAGATTTTTAGAAATGATGTTTTCTCATTGCATCTTTACGAAAGATTACTAAATCAAGTCTTTCACCCTTCGTGTTTTATTTGCCCTACATTTGAGCCGGTAATTTCATCCATCCCCAAATAATTTCATTCGCCTTTAGGTGAATCATACACCAGTTTGAGAGATACTGCATTAACCCATGAGATTTTCAATCTGCTCACATCTTCAGTTTGCTGACACGCCGTTGAAGTAGACATTTTTCTGACACGCCGTTAAAAAAGTCTGTTGAAGAATTGATCAAAAACACGTTGTGGATATCATACAAGTCAAGGTTTCTCTCTTTATCGATGGAATCGCTGATTATTTCGTGAGATTTTTTTCGATTTTTTTAAACACTCTCTCTGGTTTTTGGCAGGTATAAGTGTTCACACCGTTGCCAATTTAGCATTTTTTCGTGCCTCATTCAGCGCGTTTCTTGTCTTGGCTACGCAAGAAAGCACTGAATTAGCCTAGTCGCGCTTAAACATTGTGTCATTTTTTGACGTTAGTTTTGGCTATTTTTGGTGTTTGGGACTATTTCTCTTTAATCCGGCGCTTTTTAGTGCGAAAAAAAAATTCTGTCATTTTTGACATCTCGAACTTCACAAAAGCTCTTGTGCCATTTTTGAACCAGAAAACTCTTTACCCCTTGGGAAAGGGGTGAATATCTGATAAATAGATAGATATATCAACAAAAATAGAAATGATGAGTAATTTCTAAATGTAAGAGAAATTGGTAAATAAACAATGGTTATATTCGATCGCTGACTGTTTTTTTTATATTCTGTTAGTCCCGGAACTACTTGTATTGATGTATTTCTACGTATATCATTGTTCCTATGTCGACAATGTGATGAGTAATGGATATAAGTATTCGGTGATGTGTATAAGGAAAGAGTTTAGTAACAAATTTTGTTTGAGTTGAATTGTTTACGGTCTGGTGTAGCCTCATGCAGATGACGTGTGTGATTTGTTTACGTAGATGATAGTCTCTAAGTTATGATGAATCTAGAAACAATAGATAAACAAAGGTCCAGCGGACAGATATGTATATATCGGTTTCACATTCAAAGGAGAAGGAGAACGAAGTTAGACCGTGAGACGACGGAGTTGGTCCCCCTATTCACATAAAACGAGTTTTGTTTCTCTCTCTCTCTCTCTCTCTCTCTCTCTCTCTCTCTCTCTCTCTCTCTCTCTCTCTCTCTCTCTCTCTCTCTCTCTAATATTTTTGGGGCTTGAAAGACGTTCTGAAGTCAACCAATAAAACAGACTTTATTCTATATTTCCACCATCAACAATAAGGGGCAAACAAAAGTTGAATCAATCGAACCTCAAGCCGTTACACTTGTACACGCATTCACTTGACATTCATTTTTCCCCAAAAAATTTCAGTTAGCACACGAAAAGGTTCGGTTGCTATTATGTTCAGATTCACCAAAAATTTCAAATAAACGCTCGATTTTTTTTGCAGCCTTTTCTATGACACATCGGAAAACTATTTCTACTTCAATTGATAAGTGGCAGCCAACTGAGGACACAAACTGATTGGAGCTTTTGGGGATGGTTAATGCCGTCCATTAGTCAATATAAACTACGTGGTTTGCGTATTGAATTTATTTGATAGACGATGACGTTTTTTTAAGAGTGATTCATTTATATATTCTTCATACACTGCGTTTCTGATCTCAATGTATTTCTTCTGGATATATATTCAAGAGTTTCATACGGAAATCAGTTTAATTTGTACAACTCGTGGTTGGATAAGCTTGTTAAATAGTAAACTCGCTTTTAGCAGGATGTATATAATAACAATTGAAAATGTGAAATCTAAGCAGGAAAATACTTCCACTCTCTATAACATCTAAACACAATAATGAAAAACTAGCTACATGTCTGCAATATGTAGTAAATCAAGAATATCAAGATTCTATTCAGCTAACCTGACGGACACAAAGTAAGGGTTAAGTTCAACATTCTACCAACATCGTAAAGTTTGGGGGGGGGTTCGAAGTAATATACTAAAAACATACACCAGGGTCCGATCAGCAACCACGGAAAACTTGAGTCCATCCTTGAGATATGCGATGGGAGCCAGACATTCAGTAAATTATAGTATGATCCTCATTGTAATACACTCCAGTCGTGAGAACCTCTTCTCAAGACTGACGAATTATTGTTCTCGACACTTCAGTTCGAAAACAATGGTAAACAATCACAGCTGGAATGATAAAAAGAAGAATACTTTCAGGGCGTAATAATCAAGATGTTGAGTAAACAAACATGAATATTTAACTTACCAAACGATAGAAAAACTGATTGCGGACACCGCTCTTTCAAGTCTGAAGAGACGATGGATAAACACCAACATCTTGATTGCTTATCTGATTAAATATCAACGCCGATGAATTCCTTGTGTTACACAAGGGAGGAAGCTTGCTCTCACCACCAGTCAGAAAATTAGACTAATGGGATCACTAATATATATACGAACACATTCACACACACACACACACACACACACACATATATATATATATATATATATATATATATATATATATATATATATATATATATATATATATATATGTACATATTCTGGAAGCAACATTCTGAAAAAATACAAATATGAATGCTGTTGTTGACTGGTCATGTTTGGTGCTGCACAACAGAAATACGTTTGTACTAAATGCTTCTTGTGCTGATAACCATTTTGTGACCTTGAAGCTAACCCCAAACCCTTGGGGCCAACACTGAGCTATCTGTAATCATCGAGTAGAGACAGGATGGTTGGGGCTCCTGTCAGCCTTCACACTCAGTCCTCGGATCCTGGTTCAATCCCTAACCACTTATCTATGCGAGAATACGCAACATCTCGCCCCCAAAACTGATTGTAAAGTCTAACTAAAAACCCGACCTAGTGGCGTGATGTTCAGCTACTTTATGCGAATGGCTTACATGGAGTCATTGGCCCCGATAAGTCATCCAAATTGTTTATTTTTTGCTTGGTTTTTTTTTTGTTTGTTTGTTTATTTTTTCTGTTTTTATTTTTATTGTTGTTGTTGTTTGTTTGTTGTTTTTTTGGGGGCTCCGTTTTTAAGGGAAGGTTCTTTAATTCAACATATCTGGCAACAGTTGGCTGTTTTAGCTATTTACAAGTCACACACAGATACACTGATTCAGACTTTCAGTAATAGATAGATAGATGAATAGAAAGATGAAAATCTTTATAATTATCGGGATGAGATTAAATGCAGATTACATAGTTATTTTTCAATGGAATTAAAAAAGAACTATCTCGCTAAAATATACCTGGGTGTCTCATTAAAACACAACAAATTTCTTTTCCATTTTGAGGTTTATGGGTTCCTGAGTTTGGCTTCCACATACGGACAGATGGACAGACATTTGGTTGGTCATTGTAGAATGTGTAGAATATACGAAATTGGGCAGGTCTTTTCATTTATTCTTTTTTCAATTTTGCATCGAAAAGACGTAGGCAACACGATAAGAGCCAGTAGAACATTGTTTTCAATGTGGGGCCCCCATAAAGATGTCATGATTACAATACGATTAAAGAAACCTTCAAGTAACGGATGGTTGTTTGGGCCAAATGTCACGTCGCCAAACAATGTACATCAATTCTGGGTCAATGCCATTCAACCCAAACGTTGCCACCACAATCTACCAACCACTTTTGGACAACCTCCTCAAGGTCTTACCGTTTTAACACAATCATCCAGCCTCTGCTTTCTTCAACCTTTCTTTTATTTATCTCTCTCTCTCTCTCTCCACATATATAAACATATATATATATATATATATATATATATATATATATATATATATATACCACCCCTTCCAGATCTTGCTGTTTTTGTCACAATCATTCAACCTTTGTCTTCTTCAATCTTGCTTATATATATACATATATGTATACAAACACACACACACACACACACACATATATAAATATATATATATATATATATATATATATATATATATATATATATACACCACACCCTTTAGTTCTCTCTATTTTCGTCACAATCACTCAGCTTCTGTCTTTTCCTCCTTTCTTATATATATATATATATATATATATATAATTAAATGATTGTTACCTCCTCCAGTTTTTATCACAATCATTCAGCCTCTGCCTTCTTCCACCTTTCTTTATGTATATATATATATATATATATATATATATATATATATATATATATATATATATATATATATATATATATATATATATATATATATATATAACGGAGTTTCTTGAACTATTCTGTGTTATTCACCCTCAAAACTTTATTATAAATTTTCATTCGACCGTAACTAAACTCCTTATGTTTTGATCATTTTCTTCTTGGTCTCCCTTGCGAATAACTTCATACATAATTCATTCGGCAGCATGAGCAATAAGTATTAATTAAATCAAGTTTTTATCTTATCCTTGTTTTTGAGCCTCTTGAAATCATGTAAAGACAAAAGTAGCTGTGACGAAAACATAAATACGAACAACTATTGGAATTTTACATCTCACATTGAGTTAACCCAAAACAGTCTCAGAACTCATAATTTGATCTTTCGAAATAATGTATCTTTGAACATATCAATCTTGAAAATACTCCTTCGAATATAGAACTAAATAAATATCTTGGCAAATTACGGCATTCAGCTTTAATGTTTCATTTGCCCTTCATTTTCAGCCCTCTAGCTTCATTCACTTCAAAAATGATCCCTTCCAATACTTCAAGAAGCACTAATTTGAAGCATGATGATTGCAGTGTTCCATTCTCCTGGGGCTTTACTCTGTTTGAAGCATTTGTTAAATAGTTTACGTATAGTTCTTTTGTACCATTTGAGAAAGGAAACCCAAAAGATCTAGGTGACTACAGAACAATACATGCACATAACTTTTCACCTAAGTGATCACCAGCTAAATCACCAAGACGATAGACGAACACGAACAATTGGAGTTAGCTGACTACAGAACAAGTAACTCAATCATTGAATATCTCCAATGGGGGAACCAGCTGAAAGGAAAAGCAGTAGAATACAAAATGCCACTGGCAGTAGCATTTGTTGACTCCATGAAGGACTTCAACTCAATGGAAATCCCAAAAGTCATCGAAGCAATCATACAAGGAGCAGACCTCGTATATTTCGGAGTTCTGCAGCATATATAACGACATAGAAGCCCCTTTATTAGGCTTCATAAAGATTCAGAGCCTTTCCAGCTCAAAAGAGAGAGTAAGACGAGCCAATACCAGTTCACACAAACGCTTCACAGCTAACCTCGAAATGATCGTCCAAAATTTACGATTGACTAATGAAGGAATCAGAATAGATGACCAATACCTAATTAATCCCAGAATTAATTGTGACAGTACATTGCCAAGAACCTTCATAAACTCCAGAGAGTGTTAGCTAAACGAATGAAGAAAGCAATGTAGTAGGTCTTCATATGAACTTTAGTAAAGCCAGTGTAAGTAATAAAAAATATGTTTAGGACAAATACACAACTATCAGAATTGAAAAGGCAGATTTAAAGAAACTATATCTATCTGGGACAATGAAAAAAGAAGAAATCAAACAAAGAATTTTCCTAGATTGGCAACTTTCGACAGTGCAGCGCGAAATTCAGGAACAAAAAGATTCCAAAAGTTTTGGAAAGGCGGGTCAACAACTAATACAGTATTTCGATAGTTAACTGCGTAGCTGAATTATAACCGAAAGATTGACTTTCAAACTAAAAAACAGGCAACTAACACAAGAAAAAATCATGGTCAGGATTTTCAGAGAGCATATGTGGAATTGTGGCCGGTAGAAAATAAGACAGCACGAAGATTCGTACAAGTTCAGATATTGTCGTCACGGCATTCTTATTGAAACTTTGGGAAGGTGTATGTCCAGAGATCTTCACAGCTCTTCCTAGGAGTTTATATATCTTTAGTGATTTTGCCCGAGATTTTATTTTTGATTTGAATGACATCTAGAGAAAACGTACGGTTCGAATTTTTAGCACTCTCTCCTCTGCCCGGCATCTCTAGTTGGACGTTAATTTGTCTTCCTTTTGGAAATTTGATTAACCCTTCTACCAATGATTTACCCAGATATACTTTGCATAGACAGTTAACAGAAGGTAAGCATGGGGAAATATACAAGTTATATGCTACCACATTAAATATGAAATACCCAGAAATGATGACATGAAAAGGTTAGCAACATGTGTTACAAAATTGGTCATTTTTCGCCTGCTGTTAAAGGTCAAAATACTTTCATTGTACAATGCTTGATCTTGAAGAAATGAAGTTCTCAGTTTATTAATTTGAGAATTAATTTCTTGTCATTTGAATAATAATAATTGATAATTGTTGTATGAAATATCCTAAAAAGTCTGTTTAAAATTTCGATATGAGGACTCAAATAGATCACTAACTCTGCACCATGGAGGAAGAAGAGATCACTCTAGGTTAGCAAGTTTTCTGTAGAGCAAGCTCAACATTCAAGATCCAGAAAACCCTATTAGTCCTGAAAAGAAGGGTCTATAATCAATGTATATTCTTGATTGCCATTTATGGAGCTGAAACATAGAACCTAACTTCGAACTAAAAACCAGGTAACGCGCACGGGAGTGTATTATGCTTGAAGTCACGTTGAGAGAGACAACAAGACTATTAGAGGAAAACAGGAGTCAGGGGTGTAGAATCCATTACAAAAAACTAAAATGGCAATGAACAGGTCATGCTGTAAGAATGTCAGTGTGGCAGAGACTTTCTGATGTAGACAAAAACAAATGCACGTCGCTTGCATTTGTTTGAACCTCCAACAAAATGTCCGAAGAGGCTCATGGCGGCCTTTTTTTTCATACCGGAGGCTTCCACAGAGTCTTCCAGGTATATGGTTCCCTACATACTGGTCGTTCCAATGCTGTGCTCACCAATAAAAAAAACGGGACGATGGTCCAACAGTCAGTGACAACCGCGCTGTGAGTAGATACCAACAAAATAATGACCAATACAAAATAAGATAGAGCCTATTTAGACAGTTTCAGGAGATGTTGACATTGCGACGTCCGCGATAGAGAGATCAGACTGCTGATGATGATAATCGTGATGTATCTGTGAATAGCTCTATGTGCCTCGGTGAAAGACTGCTGGCCTGCTTATCCGATTGCTCGATTTTATAGGTTTTGGGAATAGCTCAGAAATAGATTCTTAGCAATGCATTTGATTGGGCGGAAAATATTCCAAATGTTCAATAGCTAATTTTTGCTTGATGTGTGACCGTATTTAGATTTTATCTGTTCGATGAATTTGGTGTGGCCTTCTAGTTTTGTTCTCTATGGGTCAAAATAATATCATCATCATCATCATCATCATCATCATCAGTCTTTTATCGTCTGTTGATAGACATAGACCTTCCCTAGGATTCACTCCATCTCTCTATCATGGTCGTCGAGGAGCCAATAGTTCCTGAACTTGTCTAGTTCGTCTCTCCATCTTGTTTTCTGCCGGCCTCTGATACGTATGTGATCTCTGGGGATTCATGTTGTGAGTCGTAATGTCAATCAGTTTTCAGATACTCTTGCAACATGATCAGCCCATTGCCGATTGAGTTTTCAAAGAGATTCTATGATGTTCGCGTTTTTCCCTGATATACCGTGCTGTCTTGTGATTTCTATTTGAGAAGTTGAGCATGATTCTCTCATGTGAATGTTGCGTGCCTCTCAGTTTGAGGGTCAGTCTCTTGGTTAGCTTCAATGCTTCAGCTCCATAGGGGACTATAAGCAGGATGTATTGGTTGTATACTCTTTTTTTTATGATTTTCTTGTTTCGAAGGTTTGGCTTGCTCTGCCAAATGCTTGCCACCCCTGAGTAATATTCCACTTGAACAAATCAATTGTAATATACAATCAAGACAGTTTCTACCAAAATCAGAGAAAGTAAGGAAAGCAGAAAAGAGAGAGCTAACAGATATGCTTTCAGGTAATCGGCATTGAACAAAGAAATTTAGATTGGGGTTAATTTTCTGAATATTCTGATGTTTATTGACGTATCAATTCAGGATTTTGAGGATCTTATCAAAAGAACGTACAAACATTGACAATACCTCCAAAAGTTTCTCGGAGAATTAATACTCCTCTCAAAATTGGAAACAGGAGTTGAAATCGTTTTCCTCTATAAAGAGAATAAGCAACGTGATGCGAAGTATCATTTTAAATCATTTTTAATACACACTCAAGAAATGAGGAAACTGCATTTGAGAAATTGAGATCTGTTTCTAGTCTTGATCTGTTTGTAATGTCGATATTTACAAATATATATATATATATATATATATATATATGCGCGTGTGTGTGTGTGTATGTGTGTGTGTGTGTGTGTGTGTGTATGTGTTAATGTGTGAGTCTCCAACGTCCAATCGAACCTCAGCCTCAAATCGAATCAATCTCAACTCTGTCTCGCCCAGGTAAACACGAAAGGCCCCATATATATATATATATATATATATATATATATATATATATATATATATATATATATAGTACATATGTTACAGATCAAGTTGGCAGTATAACATAGTATAATATTATATCAATGATATAAAGCCACTTCTGATATGTAATGGATTTATTTCATTAAGTGCTCGATACATATAACTTTTTAATATTGAATTTAAGTTGTTTTAGAGTAGAGCTGGAAATAGACAGTAGACTGTGGATGAATTTGTTTCAGTTAAAGTGTCCATAGTTTATAATACTTTGTACGTATTTTATCAAGCCAAATTTTTAACCATGAGTAGATGAGTCTAGTGTTAAAGACAGAAAAAAAAACCAGACGGAGACTCTCCCTTAGGTTTATCAGATCTATCTATCTAGGCATCACGGTGCCAATGCTTCCGGGGCTTATCTAGTTCGTCACATCTTATATTTTGTCGATCCCAGCAATCTCTGGGGATCCAGGTTGTGAGTTGTGATGTCATTCAGTTTTCTGACATTTTTACAACATGACCAGTCCATTGCCATTTTAGTTTTCTCATAGATTCTTAACTATCCCTGACTCCTGTTTTTTTTTTTTTAATGATATGCTGCACTATTTTTTGATCACTCCATGTGATGTCAAGTATGATTCTCTCATGTGCATGTTTCATCGTTCTCAGGTCCCACACATTAGAACCGACCTTCTGTCTCCGTGGAGAAGAAGTTAGATATCTATGTCCACGTGAGGGTCCCCACATCAAACGACCTTGTGTCACATTTTAACCTCATGGCAGTGGATATATATACTCAAACTGCGAAATGGGGAAACGTTATTAATTACTGCAAGCCACAAGGGACCAGTTTAAAATTGTTTCCAGGTTTGGGCTATTCTATATGCTTTGATATCTATATTTATCGATATATTTACGTATCCATACATCGCCCTAGCCTAACCATTCATAGTAGAAACTTGAAACTTTACACACACATGCACACACACAGACACACACACATGCACATATTTCCTTAATTGAGCAGGAAAGATTTTTCTTTAGTTATTGGAAATTCACCTGAAAAATATGTTTTTTAGTTGGCGTTCAATTTAAAATTTAAGTTTATGTTAAATTGGTCTCTAAGTTTGTGTCCGGCGATAAATATATGGTTCAATCTATATTGGTAACATTTTTTATCAAAGCAACTTGATTTTAACGCCACTACTGCCTAATTTAAAAATGCATCTTATATCGATTCCTAAAAAGCCTCTGGGTGTGTAAGTATGTATCAGAATGACAAGTTGCAAGACCAGTCTTTCAGTCAGAGAGGTAACAAACACTGTTTTTGAAAGCGACAACCAAAACTATCAATTTCAGGTTTCTTCAGTTTTAAGCTGGTCTGGTTGGCTATGTATGTATCATGCGTACAGGCCGCAATAATGGAGTTAGAGGGCTGAAAGTTCCAACGTTTATTCCTTTTTACGTCTAGTTTCGAAAATTACTCCTCCCTGATAGTTTTTTTTTTTTTTAGTGGGGGATTCAATTTCAAATGTAGGTCCATGCTAGCTTGATTCCTTAGTTTGTGTCAGCATGTTTTTAGAAAAATTCAGACTTTTTAATAATAACTATCCGATAAAAGGCGAGAGAAGTAACTTATTCAATGATTACCTCTTTTCAAAAGCTTTAATTGATTACCTTATGCTGCCGAAAGACGTTGGCCCCATGACGTTTTCTATTATATGACTGGCCAGGACCGGTTTCAATAACACTTTTGAAACAAAATGTTTTACAAAGAGAAATGTTACGATTCCGACAACTGCCAGTACAAATATGAAAGAAGCAAAGAAAAAAAAACAGGAACACGTTGAATAATGAATAAGGATTTGGTTTCAAACAATGAAGACCTCCTCCAGAAATCATCAGGAATTGTCAGGGGAAGTCACCTGGAATGATTTCTGGCATCGAAAGGAACAGATTTCTGGCATAAATTGTTTCAGAAAAGACAAATGACGCCCGCTGGCCCGTTGACGCATGTGTTGGGATGGCTGTTTGAACGCAGCAAATGAAGGAATGATTGATGGACTTCTGGCTGCGGGCCAGTAACAATAAACTTCTTTCGATGCAGCTGAATATATTTCCTCTTTCTTTTGTCCATATCGTCGGTCAATAATCGGAGTGACCATTTTTGTTCTACTAAGCTGATCGAAGGGTTTACATGATCAGAAACGTACACACACATACACATGATTGTATATATATATATATATATATATATATATATATATATATATATACATATGATTATTTTTTTATTCTTTCATTCTATTCTTTGTTCGGTTCATTAACAGCCTACAGTTTCAGCATCTTACCTTAAGCGAATGGTGGTAAACTAGGCATATATATATATATATATATATATATATATATATATATATATATATATATATATATATATATATAAATATATATATATATATATATATATATATATATATATGTGTGTGTGTGTGTGTGTGTGTGCTCACACGCACAAGATTAAAATGTGACACAAGGTCGTGTATACACACACACACGTACACACACGCACACACAAACACGCATATATATTTATATGTACAGTGAACAATATGGAATGTGACAGATTCAGAAGTAAAAGTATATTGAGAATTTATTTGTTAATTAATTAATTCAAAAATGAATTATTCAGTATGGTGTACATGTTTCGGTAGGGGGCCCATCTTTAGCAGCATGTGTGTACCTTTCAGTGGTTAAAAGGTTTCTGTAGAAAACAAATTTAGCATCAGATGTTTTGCTTTGAAGGCAAAAATAGAAATCAAGAATGGTTGTGAGTCCGGACTGAATTGCGACATGACCTCTGAAGATTCTTCTCTAAGCTGGTATCATCTTGGTACCTTCAGTTTTTTTTTCCAACTGCAAATTACATGGTGGAAATTCTGCAGGGTGAACTGTTTTGTACGACAAATTCCATCAGTGCTCAATGTAATTAAGATCTGGGTTTGTTGCCCCCGTTGTGGAGCGATATAGGGGAACAACTATGCTTGGCTATAGGTTTTATAAATAAATGGTTGCCAATATTTTCAAACTAGGCAGACAATTCTATTTCAACGCACACACATATCAAAAGCTTGAATGTGTATTTTTTTTTCTCGAAAATTCATTCAATATGCATGAAATTATGAACACGAAGGAAATTCAAAGAAAAACGAAACTAGGAATCACTCGGAGAGCGCATACCCCTGCAAACACGTACTCTAGCTTAAAACTGAATCGAGATAGGATATAAAAAAAAAACAAGGAAGAAAATTGTCAATGTACAAATATTAAGTCACCTCCTTTGAAATTTTGATTTAGCTTTTTCATTAACTGTTCGTTCTTCTCAATCGAAAACATGTTCTTGGATCCATCCCAATATTTAAACGATCCTTCCATGGTCCATGACTAACACTCCCACGATATTTCATTGAAATTCATCCGAAACTTCGAGAGATATCGTGTGGACAGGCAGGTGGACTGATTAAAGATAGACGGACAGAGACGAGTGAATTCATACACCTATTTCAACTTCTTTGGCAAGGGTAAAAAAAATGTGTATCTGTGACCAAATAGAATCTGGGGCTAATCGGATTATTCCTCCACTTTCTGGAAACGCCTTACTAAAATCACTTCAGCAAATTAAAACAGATAAAACGCACACTACCATACAGCAAAAAGTTTTCACCCATAAGATCATTGCAGCCCCCCACCCTAATCTTCCGCCATGTCCTACGAAAATGTCTGTCTGTTTACTTTGATCTAATATTCTGGGAAGATCTATATCAGAGCGTTTTGATTCACAAGTCAGCAATTGAATTAGTAGGCTTTAAACGAATTGACCAGCGAACTTTTGCCGGAGAGTACAGTGCCCCCGTCTTATCTTACAAATTGCATCTTAATCTGGAGCAGAATACACTTCGGTATTTTAAGATTTATCTGTTTTATAATCTGATAAAAATGGTGGATTCAAATTTTAAGGTTAGTCATTCAATACAAATACGTTTTAATTCTCTTTTGTGATTTTTTTTTGTTATTCTTTTTAGTTAGTGGACAGTGTTAGCAGAATTACTGACTCTTTGCTCACCTTCATTGTTTTGTTTTTTTTGCTTTTTTTCTCCGATTTCACCAACTTGAATGTCTCCGATGTATGTTTTTTTTTTTCAAATCTATTCTGGGATAAAGTATTGCAATGTTATTATTAATTTTGACCAGCTTTTTCCCGTTCATACTAACTCTCAGTTGCAACTTTGAATCGGACCGTAATCCTACGGCAAAGATGAGACTGTCCAATTGGAATATAAAGAGCTAGCACAAGGTGAGAATCGATCTCACACCCTGTAGTAAGTGGAGGTCCAGTGTACGCCTGGTCGCCTTTGACCATTCAGTCACGATTTTCCTCTGTTTCTTTCTGGATTTTTTTTTCTTCATCAAACCACAGTCCAAGTCTCAGATGACTTCCACCCATCCCCTGTAACGAAAAAAGAACCACAATACTTACCTGATTAGGGAGTGAACTCTTCAATGTTTGTCTGTACTGTCGCGTTAAACCAAATTCCCTACCGTGATTTGAAGCTATAACTAAGTGATTGGAAAGAAACTCTCGTATCAACTGAGCTAAACTGAAAAGTCTTTAATACGTTTGGAGTTATATATACACTGCAAAAGATGCAATAATCATCTTCAGTCGGAGTAGAAGTAGGGACGGAATTTGATCCTGAAGTAACCAGGCTTGTCTGTTTTTTTATTGTTTTTTTTTTTTACTTTTCTTTTCCGTTCGTCTCTTTCATTCTTTCATTCTTTCTTCCTCCTCTCAGTTCTTCTTTGCTCTTTCTTTCTTTTCTTCCTCCTTGTCCGTCCATCTTTTCCGTTCTTCTTCTTTTCTTTCCTTTCTCCCACCTATATTTCCTTCCTCTCTCCTACGCTCTATTTTATTCTTTCTCCTTCTCTTACATTCTTCTTCTTCTCTTTCCTTTCCTCTTTCGTTTTTTCCTTCCTCCTTTCCCTTCGTTCCTCCGATTCCTTCCCGCCTCTTTCCTTCTTTTTTTTCCTTCCCTCGTTATCTTCCTGTCATTTCTTCTACCCACCTTTTCGTTCTTTCTTTACTGGCTTCCTTCGGCCTTTCTCTCTCTCCTTTCCTCTTTCTGATCCTCCAAAGTAGTTCAATTTATACAAAGACAATTGTAAAATAAAATAAAAATTTTAAAAAAGATATCGGAAAATCGTCTTTCATTTGCCGAGTCACTGATCAATGGAACAATCTTCCAGGGGTAATAGTGGAGGCACTGGGCCTGAACGCATTCAAAAACCGCCTTGACAGACTGTGAGATCGAAAAAGGGGATTATTTACGACCCTGATGTAGCTCTCTATGCAATATCATCTGATCGAAGCACAAGATACGAAGCGGTCTACTACGTTGGAATCTGCTACAAGAAACCATGACTAAATCCTTATCCAAGAATACTATTATTAATAATTCATTTTTCCTTTTGATGTCTGGTAGTATTCGTTGCAGACAGAGTCTCAGCTTGAAGCTTAGGGCAAGCAACGATGTTATGATTTGGTGGGCACTGACATTTTCTTTTTCATTTCATATATATAAAAAGGGGGAAATCAATACAGGAGGCTACACAAGCAACAGTACATAGTTATATGACAAAAAAATATTTACTCGGACCGTGATTTGCGAAGAATATGAGCGGTGCCGGCGGGGACAATTGTCTGTATCTCATAGATTCTTGGGTCTCTTGGTATTCTGCCTAGATATTCGTCGGTACGCTTTCAATGACCCAAAGGGATTATTATTATTATTATCATTATTATTATTATTATTATTATTATTATTATTATTATCATTATTATTATTATTATTATTATTGTTGTTGTTGTTGTTGTTGTTAATAATAACACGCCAGTTGTCTGGTGGTTACCTCCAGAGGTTGAGTGACAGCAAGTCTCCTCAAGTCTCCAGCCCTCCTCTCCACACTCTCATAGTCCACAGCAGCACTCTAGTTTGCAGTTTCATACCAGTTGCCCGGTAGTCATCGCTGAAGGCTGAGTGATAGTAAGTCTCCTCAGGTCTTCAGCCCTCTTCTCATCTCTCCCTCACCTATCACAGCAGTGCTGTGGTTAGTATCTCCACCACCATTAGAGTTTTTTTGTAGTTTTTTTGGGTTTTTTTTCACCTCCACCTCTGTTAGGCTACTGCAAATAGCTGGGGTTGTAGATTTCATGTTTGTAGCTCTTTCCTCAGTATTCCTGCAGTTCCTTGCAGTGCTGTGGTCTGCACGATATCAATCCTTCCTTTTATCCCTCGTTCCTTCAATCTCGCTTTCAGTGCCCTTGGTACGGTTCCGAGTGCACCTATTATTATTGGTACTACTCTGACTTTCATGTTCCAGACCTTCTTCGGTTTCTCTTGCCAGATCCTGGTATTTTTCCAGTTTTTCACTCTCTTTATATTATTATTATTATTATTATTATTATTATTATTATTATTATTATTATTATTATTGTTGTTGTTGTTGTTGTTGTTTTTGTTTTTGTTGTTGTTATTATTTATCTATTTATTCTCTTTAGTTTCCTTCGTCCTTTCTTTCTTTCTTTGTTTTGTTTTTTTTTGTTTTTTTAGAATTGATCAAACAAAACTCTTACCAAAACTGTCACTAAATCTATGTATGTAAATGTCACGCGTACAGATCGCATCAATGGAGCTTGAAGGCCGGGAATTCAAATGCTTATCCCTTTTTGTTTTTTCTATCCCCTCTTAAATAGTTTTTTTTTTTTAGTGGGAGGTCCAGTTCACAATTACGCTGTTGTGTCTAGAGAGAACTTTCTTTTGAAAATCACTCTTTAAACAGGTTTTACATTTATGATGTAAGTTTATGCTGAATTGGTCTGTCAGTTTATGCTCGGCAGCATTCATGCATGGTTTTTTGAAATTTTGCAGATTTTGTAATCATTGCCAACAAAAGTCCAGGGAGGCAACTTATTTATTGACCATCAATTTACAATTTTTTTTAATTGCTTACCCCCAATATGATATACTGCTAAAAAGAAAATGTTTTTTGTTTTTACTTCATATTTTTTTCCATGCTTTAATTTTTCCCGCTTTTTCAGTTGGCGACGTTCGATCATAGACTTATCCTCATGCTTACACCGATTCCTTAATTCAACGCCTTTTCTTTCTCCCCAAATGACTGCCAGAATCATGAAACAAGACCTTCCCCTAAAACCAAACCTGCCCCGAAAAGCACCAGGACAGGATTAGCCTGAGCACCGATCGTCCAAAAACTGTTATATAATTGTCTACTGTCCAAAATGTTCATCAGCCGTAATAAATCCTATTATTCCATCTACAACGAATCAGCGATGTGCTACTGTGGTCAAGATTTAGAAAGAATTTTCTCAAATTCCAGTAGAAGTCTGAAGCTGGAGTTTTTGTTTTGTCCACTGCGATAACAGTTGCCACACCGAATTCAGTGGAGTTAACTCATCACTATTCGGAATTCACCAATTGTGATTTAAAATCACTGCTAAGTAATTGGTTGGTGCCCCTCTTACCAACGAAGCCAAACTGACAAGTCCGACATATTTACGAAAATATGTAATAAAAATGTAAGTAGAAGTTGGGGCGGATTTCCAGATCGATTATATTAAATCAGCATGTTGAAAATCAGCATTCGAAATCAGGGTTCTTATCTTGGTTCGAACACCTAGCCCCGGTGGAAATTACGCAGCTCTCACAAGGTATTATCTTACATGGTAAACGTAGTCTGGAATAAGGTCATAGCAGTGGGTGCCCCATGAGAATTAAAGTTACTATCTTAGCAAGCATGACTGCGAGATGAGCTTGTTAACCACTCTGCTACGGTAAACGCATAAAATTACGAAATGTCACTATAGATTTCTTCAGTCTTAAGGTCAGTGTGGCTGGTGGTCTGTGTATGTATCATGTATACAAGTCACGCCAATGGAGCTGGAGGGCTGAAAATTTACTCCTACCTATGTCTAAAAAACATCTTTTTTTTCTTAAATTCCGCCAGAAATAGGTTTTCATTTGTTGGTTCAATTTACGATGCAAGTGTATGCTAGATCAGTTCCTTAGATTATGTCCGGTAGTGCACACATTTGTTTTGTTTTTTGTTTTGTTTTTTGGTTTGTTTTTTGGTTTGTTTTGTTTTTTGGTTTGTTTTTTTTTTTTTTTGAAAACTCAGACTTTTTGAGGACCTACTGCCTTACAAAAGGCGAGGAGAGAAATTTTTCTTGTTATCACCACTTTTTCCAATTTTTTAATTGATCATCCCCAACACGGCATCATCCCCAATTTCACCAATTTTCTAACTGTAGCATGTTTGCAATCCTGGTCGATCTGAACACTTACCTAAAAGCTCTGATGGGAACTAAGCTTAGCTTGGCTTGGCAATAGGATGGAACTTACTACACTAGCGAATTGGTTAACGAGACGAACTTCTTGACCATCACGCTACGATGGGCGTCTTATGTATATACCGAGGTTAACCCAGTATGGCTAATTATCAATTATCTGTCTAATGAGTGATCAAAAGTCAAAAAAACAATCAGACTGAAAGAATTCGAGATCAGCAGAGTGGGAGACCTATTCCGAAGACCAGGACATACCAAAATAGCAACTAGAGATTATCTGCCGACAAGGAATGAAAATCTAAGAGGAAATCGATATCAAAGAGACGCAGGCAACATCGTGAGAGCTACATGACTCGTACAGCACAGACCTAAATGGTGGGAGGGGGTTAAGTTGGGTCTTTTCAAATCTAATTGCTCCAATCTTCCCAAAGCCATACCTCGTGGCACACTGGCTCGGAATAGCGTCGACTCGTGATACCTAACAGTGAGATTATGTCCGATTCACGTGTCACATTCAGATTCTGTTTTCCTGTACCTTTTCCCAAATATGTATATATGTGTGTGTGTGTGTGTGTGTGTGTGTGTACTTGCCTGTGTGCAGGAAGAGGGGTAGAGAATGAATGGAAATCTAATATCACTTTATGTAAATGTATAAATCTGTTTGTAATATTATATATATATAAGTGTGTGTGTGTGTGTGTGTATGCGTGTGTATGCGTATGTATGTGTGTGTGTGTGTATGTGCGCGTGTGTGTGTGTGTGTGTGTACTGATCCCCCATCGTTAAATACGTTTTTGGGGTAACCGACGTAAGTTAGCCTTGTTACAAAAATTTAAATGGTGTGTAGTATAAAATGATGTTTACATACATTACATTATTGGAACATATATATATATATATATGTGTGTGTGTGTGTGTGTGTGTGTGTGTGTGTGTGTGTGTGTGTGTGCGGGCGAAGGGGTAGAAAACGAATGGAAATTTAATATAGGTATATGTAAATGTATAAATCAGTTTGTTATATCATATACATATATGTGTATGTATGTGTATGTAAATACGTACATATGTACGGATATATTTCGAAATCGATTTTCTTTTCTCGGTCTATAATTAAAATTGAAAAAAATTGAAAAGTGAACAGTTCAAAACAGTGGAACAGACTTGTTTTGACTCGTTAGGACCTGATGATGGCTGACAGGCCAACGAACGCAGTGAACAGCCATACATGAACTGTGGAAAAAATATTAGTCATTCCCAAACAAATGAAGCAAATTCCAAAGATCGTAAGAAAAATATATCAGAATCTTGGAAGAAAAGCGTTTTTTCAATCTCGTTTAGGATGAAATCTGCAGTATGTTGACATGACAGATGAAGGTACTTTCCAATCCCTGGCAGCCCCTTCTCTCCCCTGACACTTTTTGATATGATCGTTTTTTATATATGAACAAACTACCTGTCACTCCCTGCCATTTCCTTACACCATTACTTACAAACATTAACGAAGTCCTTGACAGTCCCTGCCACACAATGTTTTGTAACTGGTACTTTCGGGAAGTGGCGGGAATACTTTTCACATCGAAATATGTTATAAATGTGTGGCAGAGATGGTTTTTGCATTGAAATATTTCATTGAAAGCAGGAAATGATAGGGATAGAAAAGTACTGCAGCTTTAAAGTATCTATAATGTAAAGACAGATTTTCTCGTGAGAATACATAAATCGATTACGAATTATAATATATAAGCATATATTTACATGTCCTCAACACGATACATATAGGTAAACCACTTCCTCTTTTAGCTATCAACATACACACATGCACACATACACACACACACATACACACACACACACACATATATATATATATATGTGTGTGTGTGTATATTGCACATACGCATATACACATGATCACACTTGCATAGAAATACGCAAAAAATATATGCTTACTTAGATGCTTTTACAATCTGCTCCCAACAAATTCCTAATGAGATGACGACCCTGGGGTCAGACTTGGTTTGGGTCACAAACATCATTTCCACTAGCCTAGGGCACCCCATAAGAAAATCACAGAACTAGCAGACCTTGTTAAAAACACTTTGTATGTGTGTGTATGTGTGTGTGTGTACGTGCATATATATATATATATATATGTATATATATATATATATATATATATATATATATATATATATATATATATATATATATTCCAGTTAATTGGGTTACAGTAGAAATTTGATACAAATGACTCCACCGTTTTTGCCAAGCAGCGTATAAACATATATATATATATATAAAAGCATTTTCAATTTCAGTAAAGTATTCATAGTAGGAAATATGAAATATACGATTTTTAATCGGTTAAAAAACATAATTATCACTATTGAACATGAACTAAAACCAATATTGTAAATCTTTGAGAAAAGATCTCAAAATCATCTATTTTTTCTTTTTATTGCGACATACTTTACTATTGTGATTCTCAATGTTTTCTGAGGTTTGAAGAATTTATTCGTTATATTTTTCGAGGGCATTCCTCATCCAAGCAGACAAGATTCAACAAAAAGTCACAAGTCATATTCAATCAGCTAAAGATAAATATCTGACACAAACTGGATAGAAATTAATGGAAATTTGGTTTTCTCAAAGACTTTCACGCGAGAATTGAGACCAACAATCGTCTATATGCAACAATCTGAACAAAAAGCTCCTGTTTCTCCACCAGTTTGTTTATCATTGGTAGGAGCATCAACATCAGTCTCTTAACGCCCGTTGTTTGATATAGACCTTCCACAAGGTCCGCCAGACTTCTCGATCAACGGCATCTCAGAGGCAATACTTCTTTAACTGGTCTAAATCGTCCCATCATCTTAATCTCTGTTTGCCACAATTTTCCATATGATCTCAAGGGATATACTTTGTAGGTTGTGATGTCCTGCGTCCAAAACGAATGATTACTGTAGTTCTTTGGAGTAAAAAAAAACTTGATGCAATAGTACATTAAAATGGAAAAGCACCGAAATACTTTAATTCTCCACCATGACAATACAAGACGCCACCCATTGAAACAAAGCCAATAGGGGACAGTTCTAGTTACTTACTCAGTAAAAACCGTAGAGTGACCAATGTCTATTGGTAGCATGCCATGTTGGAGGTGGGGTGTACCAATACAGAAATCAGAAAAAGTGTTGATTGATTTGTTACTTTTCTCACTTATGGTTGGATTACTAAAAAGTCGAAATAAAAAAAAAACGGGATGGTGCATAAACTAGGGGCCAGTTTATCATAAACATATATTGTAAATTGACATCCAAACGAAAAACTTTGGGGGGTTGGAATTTTGAGAAAACTAAAAAAATACGATTTTTTTAACACAATGAAAGGTAAATGTTTGAATTTTCAGTCGTTAAGCTCCTTTGGTGCTGCCTGTACACGTGATACATACATACACAGCCAGCCAGACAGACAGACAACCAAACCCGCTAAAAAACTAAAGAAACCTATAGTGACAGTATTGGTGATGGTTTCTTTCTAATAAAGCCATTAGGTTGGGAAGTTTCATCTCACTATCCACACTCACCAGACCTAGTGTAATCGGATCATCGTTTATTTCGATCACCAGAACATTTTCTCGGTTCTAGGATATACAGAAATAACAGAGACAACAGTCGTGGTTACTCTGGTTTTTTGCACCAAAAACATAAGAATTCAATCAGCGAAGAATGGAATATTAAACTATATGATGGACAAATTTAAATGATAATGATGGCTTATCAACGCCATGATGAATAAAATGTAACTTAATTGCATCTGCACCCTTTTTATCTCTTCTTCAAAGATGCAAAATCACTTTCCAACCAACTTATTTCTTGTACCGGCACTACCAGGATTTTTAAGTCTGTCTTTACGTCACTTAATTGACAATTTTTTGGAAAGTTTAGGGGTCTGATAAATTGAAAACACAAAAATATTTGTCTCCTTCGGAGTTTGAACACGGTTCAGTAATTCTGTCTTTTTTTTTTTTTTTTTTTGGTAGTTTTTTTTTTCATGACTATAAGCACTAGACCATCATCGCTACCATCAGCAACTTGTTGAAATAGATGAAAGTTTCAATGGAAACTAACAAATTAGTTAATAGATTTGACCCTAAATCGACCCGTGGGGACCTAGGAAGTCAACACCGCCTATGTGAATCCTGAGGCAAAGTTACCTTTGTACACAAATTCGCAACCCGTAGAAGTTTATTATACGAACAGTTAGAAAGTTACAAACAATCGTGGCTTCTGTAGTTATAAGATGTGTAGATATGTTTGAACATGTGCATAAGGCTCTTAGCGCCAGTGAAATATTTATCTTTATATATATGTATATATATATATATGTATATATATATATATATATATATATATATATATATATATATAAATATATATATATATATATATATATATAAAGACAATATCTCACCATATATATATATATATATATATATATATATATATATATATATATATATATATATATATATATATATATACTCAAAAAGAAGTCTTTATTACACTCGCATTCACGGAGTGCACGTGCAGCTATTAAATCTTGGAAAAAGTTTCGAGACTTTTCCTGTACTTAAGTGAGGCTCCTAGGCACATTACGCAGATTTTTGCTCCTCTAACCTGATTATCAATAGCCTTTCTATTTCAGTAATCAAACCATTGCATTGCTTGGTAATAAATGTGACTCCTTTTGGGAACAGAGACTTTTGCACGCCCCATTATTCTCACTCTCACCTTCAAAACTGTTCGGATCGTCGATTGACTTCAACTCCCATGACCAGCGGCGTTTCACGTGTTTCTGATTGTATTATTATTTCCGCTCTATCGTCGATTGTGATCGTCATCCTTTTCTTTAATGCATCATCTGTACTTACATTGGATTTACGCTTTGGAGGCATGATTGCACGGATGAATTAGAAGAAAACTTTAACTTCTAATTCATTCAATCCGTATCCGTAGTATAATAAGCTCGTAAGTTTTCTGTATGTCAGGTGTTCCCAATCCGGGTACTTTCTATAGATATATAGCAAATAACAAAAGCGTATTTACCTTTACGTGGGATCTTGCGTTCAGAAATGCCATACTCTTTCACTATTGTAAATATAACAGCTATGTGGACGGCTACAGGTGATTAGATCATTTGAGATTAAGATTTGATTATTAAGATTATATAAGGTCATCTTCAGTATTACCAGAGATCAGTTCAGTATTAAATGTTTACAGCTCCAGGTTTTGCTACGTATTAAGCAATAGTAACAACTTTACATGTTGAATTAGCAAACTCAGAGTAAATATACAACCTAACGCATGAGTACAACCGTAAACGAGTTTACAAACTCACACAACACTAATATATTCACTTTTATTGCTGCAGACATCACGGAATGACGTCTTTTTCGATTGTCCCCATAACAAAAAATAATTATAGCTAATAAAACTCACTTTTTGTTAAGAAATAAATTTGAATAAAAAAATTCAAGGGTGTTTCAGCAACTCGGTTGTTATTATCTCATCGGGGTGATAACCTAGGATTAGGGTTAGAGGTAAGGATTAGTCACTTAGTCAGAGCAAAGTTTAGTATACGTTGGGTGGTTTCAAATTTTTTTTTAAATTACATTTACTTAGTAAACAAGAAATACAGTGAACTCTAATAGCTATAATTATTCAATGTAGTGAGGACTAATGAAAAAAATCCTTCGAAATTTCTAAGTAATCGACTTGCGATATAAGCTTTTCTTTGTCCTTTTGTTTTGCTTTCCTTTTCCAGTTTAGTTTGTGGTGACATGCTTTAATATAGCTGGTAGATGAATTCTAAAAAAATCTCCCAGAAATCTTATAAAAATCATTTCCTCTTCCTGAAATGTTACCAGCAAGTAAACAACATAAGACCGAAACGTAATCGGAAACTGTTACCCTGCACATAAACACTGCCTTAACTCTCCTCGGGGACCTCACCATTCCCCACAAACACTACCGTCGGGGAGGGCCAAGGCCAATTCAAAGCTGAAAAAAATCCCCGACTGAATAGGAAATTTCAAACTGCTTCAATGCTAACTGCTCTCTAAGTATTTTTGTAATTTATGCAAAATATACATAATTTGTATGTAGGTATATAGATATGTAGTGCATATGATGTACTTACACGTAACAGGAGAAAATAAAAGTACAAGAACAATTTATTAAAGAAGTTGATGACACGCAGTTTTCTTCAGAATGTATATCAGACCATAATAAAAAGTACTGGGATGTCTAGGACTCCTGTTTCCCCCCTGATATAGTATAGTATGATTCAACATGCGCATGAAAGAATCATGCTCAACCTCACACGAAGAGATTACAAGACAGTGCAGTATTTCTGGGAGAAAACGGTAGACATCATAGAATCTACTACAAAACTCAAATGGCAATGGGCTGGTCACGTTGCAAGAATGGGAGACTATCGATGGACATCATGACTCACAACACGGATCCCCAGAGATCACATGCGCACCCGAGGCCGGCAGAATACTAGATTGAAAGACGAAAATTCAGAAAATATTGGCTCTGCAACGCCCACGATAGAGAGTTATGGCGAATTCTGGGAAAAGTCTACGTCCTACGACAGATTTTAAGAGACTGATGATGATGATGACGATGATGATGATGATGATGATGATGATGATGATGATGATGATGATGATGATGATGATGATGATGATATGCGATAGTATATTCATGTTTTTTCAATATTAGAAATTTGTTGAATAATCGTAGCCTCGCAAATGGCCTATTCTTCTCTTGGGGTGGTGGGATTTCTGATCACATTTTGTGGTCAACGATCTGAAAAATTTCCATAAGTACACTAGTAGGTGCCTTCTGTTTTTGTATTTTCAGACATTGCATTTTGGGGTCTCTATGATCATTTCGAAACAACAATGTTCAGATTTTGCGCATGTATTTAGATATTTTAGATAATTTTAGATAAAAGATCTATTTTCCTTTGATAGTTTTAGATATTTGTGTCAATAATTGTCCTGGTCTACGTCGGAGCTATTGTTTTAGTCTTATTAGGAACCGTCAGCCCAAAATTCTCTATATCTTTTAAATATCTTTTTTTTATAATCAGATCTGGTACATGCATTGGCTAGGATGATTCACTTATCTATCAATCTTTTATAATACATCTTCAGAATATGAATATTTTGAGCTGAAGTCCCTCCCCTCCTCTTCGCCTCTGCTAGGGGTGAGCGTAATATCCCTCAAAATTGTAAGCTGCTGACAGCTGGACCACCTAACAGGCCTCCCTGTTCTGGCCTTCCCCGGCCGAACGATTCCTTGACACGAAGTGGCGGGATTGGTGAACCGTAATCACAGGCGAGGATCCGATAGTTTCCACCTTGGGAGTCTTTCGCGAATATAAATGCTGGATCGGTTTTGGAACGAGCTGGCTTCCCTCTCGTAGGCGAGGGACGTCTTGAAGAGGCTTTTAGTTTATCGAATCATGATGGTGAAAATCAAAGATACTTAGGTTCGAAGTATGGCGTGCTGAGCAAGGCAAGAAGTGAGCGAATCGTTAGATAGGATGGATGAACCGGGCAATAGTTTTGGATAACAGTGTAACAACAGATTGCTCTTATCTGGTGGGTCACGCGAATGATTGGAAATTAGTGCGCATAGATGTGCATATGGAGGTGTGCATCCAAGCGCCTCGTGAATACAGGAAATTATGCGAATACACGTGTGCAAATATGGATAGGTAGATACAGATGCAGAGAGATAGGCAAAGATACGAACGCTTATGCGCCGATACGGGCAAACAACCATTTATACGTACAAACATTGATACAAAGTCTTATACATTCATACAAACATCATAAGATACGAACATGGAAAAAAATTTTTCACAGATCCATGTATACAGATCCAAATGGGTAACTTTAGATACGAATATGAACGTACGATGCAAACACACACACACATACATCAAGGCAGATACTGACTACCGCCCATAATTGAGTACACTCCAACCACATTTTTAAGGAAAGTCCATTTTCTTCTGAGCCAGACATCATCATCATCATTCTTTTAACGTCCGTCGTTGGACATAGACCTTCCCCAGGATTCGCTACACTTCCCTATCATGGGCGTCACAGAGCCAGTACTTTCTATATTTGTCTAGCTCGTCTCTCTATCTAATATTCTGCCGGTCTCGGCTTCGCATGTGATCTCGGGTGATCGTGAGTCGTGATGTCCATCGGTTGTCCGCCATTCTTGCAACATGGCCAGCACACCGCCATTTGAGATTTTTATAGTAAGATTTTATTACTCCTAGTTGAACATTCATTAATGAAAACGGATATTATCAGGTAAATTCTGCAGCATTGAAACTCTATTGCTAAAAATATTTTTTGTAAGTATGTACCCATTTTTCTGCAAGGAATAATACAATCCTGCTACATTAAAGTTCGAAAATTCTTGTTTAAAAAAATGGTTGGGATGTATTCATTTATTGCTGACATTGCATGAGCATACATATATATATATATATATATATATATATATATATATATATATATATATATATATATAAGGTTTCAATTCTGCCTCGAAGTACTGTGGATGAAACAATAAATATATATATATATATATATATATATATATATATATATATATGAACACACTTTGGTTGGAATGCTTTGCTAATTCAGTGAGTTTAATCACCATATGATCACCACCATGAGTGTCCTTGTACCAGTCTAATAGAGAGAGGAGAAAAATCTAACATCCATTGCTCTCCATTCTTCCTTTCTATCTTTCTTTCTTTCTCTCTCTCCCTCTCTCTCTCTCTTTCTCTCTCTCTGTCTCCATCACTCTCCATATCTCTCTTTTCTTCCTTTTTCTCATTCTCTGTCTCTTCCCTTTTCAGTTTCAGTTTCGCTAAATTTGGCCCCTTAGTTTAAATCTGCAACATTCACGCTTATATTTGAAAATCTAGACTTTTTGTGATAACTACCCAACAGAAAGCGAGGAAGTATCTTAATCTCTTTTCCTCCCATTTTAATCAATCACATTTCATTGATCACCTTTTTTTCGATGTTTTCAATTGATTACGAACAAAACGACATGCTGCCAAAAGGTGTTATTTACGTGACAGTTTCTTTTGAGTGACTTATGGTATGTCTCAAATGTTTATAAGTATACTCAAAGTAAATTCATAAATCAGATCTTAGGCTGTAACCGGCGAGCAAAGAACTTGAACATGCTTTAATCGCTATCACATGGCAGTTTTCCATGAGGTGTGTGCTAAGATTGCTGTGAGACTTCGTCACCAGTCTCTCCCGAGCTTTTGATCGGTGGTCGATTCCAAAATAGAAAAAAATTAGGAAAGGTAAAGAGGCTTTGATCAAGAATTCGAAAACACAAATTTCCCCCGTTCCTTTTGGACATTGGTACTTCACAATCTTTGAACCTTTAATACTATTTTGTTGGTTCTTTGTTCTTGGCTATATATATATATATATATATATATATATATATATATATATATATATATATATATACAAAGCAAAAATACCTTTTTACAGCATAATCTCCTTTCTTTTTAATGTAATGATTGAAGATCTCATATCAAAATTCAGTTATTAACAATATGTCAGGTTTCGGACAAACTGATCGATTCTTGTTTATAGATCTATGTGTTCAATATTCACCACTGAATCGAGTTCATTGGTAAGGAAAGATATTGATAAATAAGTATTTGTTGTGTTTGAAATATGGGTTTTTGTCATTAGGCTGTGAACTTATACATACATGTGAATATATATATATATATATATATATATATATATATATATATATATATATATATATATATATATATATATATAAAAGTGTGCTTGTGTGAATGTTTTATTAAAGGCCAAGGAGCCAAGGACTATGCTGTTTTTTTTTTCTTTTTTATCTACACTCTTTCCGTACGAGTGAATTTACGTCAGTGGTAAGTGTTTGTAAGAACTGTCCTAAAGTCCAAAAAATCAATATTCTCATCTATGACTTTTGTTTTCCCTTCGGAGATTGTGACTCCCATTCATACAGCATCACACAAAACCTTGATATGATGTTCGAAAATGCTAACTTCGGCAACCGTTCATGTGTATGACAGAGGGAAGAAAAGAACCCTTTCATGTGTATACTCAAGTGTATATCACAAGTTTTGCCCGGTATTATATTTGTTTCTATCTCAACACTCTGGATCGATAGAGTCTTTGATTACTAGACAAACCTTGAAATTCTTGCGATTAAGCATTTTCATTTACATAACCGTCCACAAAAACTGATTCAAAATTTTCAACATATGGCTGGTTATGTATGAGCCGTTTTTTCTAACACCCCGCCTCCAAAAATACGCTATCGGTGGAGGGTGTCAGATTACAATGTAATTTCATGCTAAATTGGTGTCTCCTGGTAGCTTTTACGCTTGTTCTCTTTCCGGACAATTTTTTTAATAATCACTGATTAACAAAAGGTGAGAGAAGTAATTTATTCATTAGTCGACATATTTTCCAATTCTCCATTCGATCATCCCCAACATGATGCCAAAAGACGTTTGACGCGTGACTGTTCCTGTTAAGTGACTAATCAGGCCTTTCTCATCCTTAGTTTTATTCTATCTCATTATTGTTGCTTTTAATCACCATCCTTCTGGTCGATACAGTTTTTGATCTCAAAGTCGAACAGTGATAAATTGGAAGGAGAGAAATAGCTTCCCACGATATTTAAACTTGCATCCCACATCTCAGGAGCCCCTCTGATCGATACAGCGCTAATATCTCCAGAGATTGTCCAAATCATTACGCCATCTTATTTTTTGCTGGTCACAATTTTGCGTATGGTCTCTGTGGATACACATTGTGAATCGTGACTTCGAACGGTTTTCTGACATTCTTGCAATAAGACCTGCCTCTTGCTATATGAGTTTTCTAATGGCTTCTTCGATATCTCTGACTCCTCTTTAACATGTTGTCTTGTGGTCTCTCCATCTGATGTTAAGCATGATCTTTTCTTGTGCTTGTAATATAGATCTTAGTATAAAAGCCAATTTGGGGGGTTAAGGTTTATGTTTCAGCTCCATAGGTGACTATCGGGAGGATTTATTGGTTATTGACCCTTCTTTTCAAAACTAATTGTTTTGTACCTAAATACTGAGCTTGCTTTACCGGAAGCTTGTCAACCAAGAGTGATTTTGGGGCTGATTTCTTTTTTCGAGGATTTCATTGTATCTCTCTGTGTTTTCATCGTTGTGTCTTTGTGTTCACCATATTTATTGCACATGATATTGGTTCAGGTGTCAGAGTGACCTTCCATGAACGTTACATCAACCACTTCAGCCAAGGAAATCGTAAAAATTATATGGAGAAATTTGATAACCATTTTTCTGTGATCAGTAAAACTAAAAATAAAATTAAGATTCGGAGGTACCTGGCCTAACAGGGTTGATTTGAAAAACGGAGAGACTGTAATCAACTCGTCCATTCCTATCTCATGAAATAAATTCAAGCCATTATTAAGACACTCCTCTTCTGTTACGTCTTGACGAATATCTCCTGTTTTTAGTGGAGTACGTGACAGATTTCATCGATCATACAGAGGCAACAGGCCACCCTCTTCGGGTATTTTATTGATCTGATGTCCATCACCGAGATGGGCCCTGAAATGGATACGGTGACGGCAACCAGATAAGGTTTAATCAGGAAACCAAAACTTTTTCCGACTATCTGTGAACGTTTGGTCACTAACAGCGTTCAATGCCAAGTTTTTAGACTTTTTGCTAGGCTTTGAGATGCAGTGAAAAATCCAAAGAAACATGTTTTATTCGTTCGATTGAAACTACGAAAAAAAAACTCCATAAGAAAATTTGTGCAGAGTATGCCTTTCATCATAAATAGGCATAATGTTACAAAACGGTTATTTTCAAAATCAATCTCTTTATGCAGAACGAACATTTTTGTTTCTTTTTTTTACCTGACGAAGTATTAAAAATCATTACTTTTTTAACGCATTAAAAAGTAACTAAAGAAAATATGATGAAGTGAAGAGTTGTTGAAGCATTTTAGAGAAAAAAATTAAAAATTAGAGAAAATAATAATGAACTGAGAATCATTTCAATTCTATTTTGATATCATTATTATCATTTTCATTATTTAAATTCGTCTATAGCAATCGATTTGAAAACGTAACAATGAATAAGTAACAATCAATGTAAGTTGTTACATTTTTTTTATATCTTTCGTTTAATGTTATCATCCAATTATTGACATCTGAATGATCCCCTCCGAAATTGATCAAAATAAGCGGTTTCCTCTGTATCAATTGATTTAGATTGATACTGAAGTCCCTAGCATGTTTCAATAAAATCTCTTACGTATGTACATTCATAGTGTTATTAACCAGTAGTCATATATTTCTTTGGATTTTGCTCGACACCACATTTAAGTTAATTTGTGTATTTCATCATAGAAGAACGATTCCAGCCTTGATTCAATTAAATTTTTGAGCTCAGATCAGTCCGGCAGAAGGTCACACATTGTAAAGCCCCAAGTGACAATTAACCTTCAGGGTTGATAGATATTCCCTAAGGCTAGCTTGACACAAAGTGATTTTTTCAAAGGGGGGGGCACCCAGTGAGGATGAAAATCAAAACATCGGCAAATTGGATGAGAAAAATCTTCACTCTTTTTAAAAAGCTTGATCTTGGAAAGTGCTTTACTCCTTTCGCAGCTTTTGAGGCATTGGCTTTATTGAATTTCCTCTGCATTTTCCATTCAGGGCCATAGAGGTCTTCTTTCCTTCTAATCTCTTACGTATGATAATGGGGCAACAGGAATCATACCCCCTAGAGAAAGGAAAGGCGTGAAATGAAATTATGTCTTGCAAGAATATTAGATATGCTGTGATTTACTTAGGCTAGTTCATAGATCAACAATGACACCATCTATTTGGCGAGGAGAAAGGAGAGAAACCTGTGCAGCGAAGATTTCAGTGCAGTAGGAGCTGCACAGACCACCAGCGGCATTGGCTCGCACAGTCAGAGTCTGGTGGCAAGGAAAACCCCACGACAACCAGATGTGCAGAATCACAGGAGAGTGCAAGATCGGTAGCTTCCGACACCAACCTATGTAAGCTCTCTACTGCAGTTTGTCTAGGGGTGTCTTCCCCAGCCTTCAGTCCGAGGCGTAGCGAAAGGGGGTCGAGAGGAGGCAGTCACCCCTCTCCCCCGCCCCCAGCACAGGTATCAACGGCCACAAAATTTCCTCTGATCTTTAGTGCCTGTTAATCAATATTTATGTTCCTTCCCTAGAATATATCGTAACTGCCTCTAAGCGTTGTCTACTCCCCCCTGGGGCGCTGAGAACACTTGCTATGCTAATGCTTTCTGTCCTTAACAACAAACTCCAAGGCCCTGTGACAGGTTTGGTAGATAATAGTTAGTGGTGTATCACTATCGATTAGCAACCCTCACAGATGATCCCTTATGTACAAGACGGGTTATCATTTTAAACTACCCAAATAAATCTAGTAAATACAACACATAACATAAATATAATCACAATCCAACGGCTTAATACTACCACTAATTAATCCAAATCTCGGCGTACTGCCACCGAGGCACCTAACCACCGAACTACTGCAAATCAGCACTCTGCCCCGAGTAACTGCAAATGATCCGATACCAATGCCGTTAAACGTAAATCAAGCCGATGCAATAATAATACAATCTTCAGAATTGAAATTAGAAGTTTAAACTACAGCGATAAAAATAATTAATCATTATCTGGAATTGATCTCAACCAGATAATGAAATACTGGAAATAAACAAAAAAATAATAATTATTAGAAGATAATCCAACGGAAGCCTCACATACCGAATATTTCACATTACAGTGACATGAACCATCACCTTACGACTCCCATTACAAAATATGCTTATAAGCCTCTGCACCTCGCATGAGCTTCGCAACCAACATATCAACACGATATTAACCACGAGAATGAATGGCTCAGAGTGAACTGAGACCAGAAACAGATCAATCCATTGCTTTGAAGAGATGTGTTAGACATAGGGTTCCGGCAAATCTTGAGGGAGGTATATGTTCAACGACGAACGCTAACAGACTGATGATATATATATATATATATATATATATATATATATATATATATATATATATATATATATATATATATATATATGTATGTATATGGGGGGGTTCGTGTAACCTGGGATATCATCAAAAGGATGTTTACCCAACATCCGATTGTAGAACGTTTCGTAAGCTGAGGTAGGGTAAAGCAAAAAGCAATTACCTTTGATTTGAATGAGAAAACCTTTGAACATTCCCAGACCCCAAAAATAGGCACTGAACACTATTTTTGCTTATCTCCTTTTGGCATCTTCAGATAACCTTAACCTCAACCCTAACCCTCTGTGTAGATAGTCTGTAGAGCTTCGTTGATAGTCATCAGTTTCGTAGTCAGTCGGTTCATTGATTGGAATTCCTCTTTAGTCCAGCATCATCACCATCATTTCAGTGTTTTACATCGATAATTAATTGTCCTGATTCCCATCCTTGATTGGTTGATATTATTTTCTTCTCTACTGGCCGTGTCAGAAGTGATATGAAACTAAGTTTAGAACAAGATCCATTTTTATCGTCCGCATTGGATTCTCTGTGCCACTTCCCACCCGATCAATCCCGAACCCCCAGAATTCTTGCTCAGCATTTGTCTTCTTCTTCTTCTACCCATTCTTCTTCCTCTGTTTCTTCCAACCAACATTACATTTTTAAACCAATCTTCTTTTCTTTTTTTTATCATCTAAATTAACTCATGACCTCAGTTCACGAGGTAAGACTGTAATTGCGGCGACGAACGGATATTAACCAGAAAGCCAAAAAGCCGACGGGAAATTGCCAGCAAAAAAAAGTATCTGACATCAATAGAGGGGATAATTGTCTTGTTGAAGTTAACTTCCTTCCAAAAATAATAGCAAATGCAAAAAAAAAGAATGGATGCTTCTTGCTCCGTTTGTAATAATAACTAATTGTAAAAGTACAAATATGGAAGAATTTGTCCATCTGATTAGATTAGGCAGAAATGTTGTTATACCAGTGGCATATTTCTAATAATGAGAATGACAAAATACAATTGTAGATAAAATTCGCCATCGCAGTCAATAATTGAACAAACGTAGAGTCAAAACTTGTATTCACGTATAAAGATTCCATCGAAGAATGAATACAGTCAGAGTAAATTCTATTTATGACATCACTGGCATTCCCCATTGGAAAACATCTTAAATACTGTAAAAAAAATATTTAGAAAATTCTGGAGAATCTAGATGTTATTAATTAATCTGTCAAAATAAGGTCCCAAAAAGGTCGAAATTTTTTTTTCTTAAAAGAGCTCTAATGGTTTACTGATGCTATCTCTCAAATCTGGAGACAAAACGCTATGGTCAGGAGCACTGGACCAAACTCTCAAATAGACCCACATCTTACTAAAAAAGAATAGAAACCTTCACCACCTTTTGTGGCTACGGTTGTTCAATTTTCTGTATATTTTTGTGTATAAGTCGATGTTTATAAGATTTAATTTTTCAGGCAAGAACTTGTGGGCCTCTAGTTTCCTCAGGTTAAAATTTTTGCGTGACTTAACAAATATTTACCTGTTCAGTGAATTCCGCTCGTATGGTGTAATGCTTTCTACGTCTAACTCACATGCAGATTCGAATCTCGGCATGATCGTGTGAAAATATCTCCTGGAAACAATTTTCCGTATACATTCAGCACCTAATTGAGAACACTCTAAGCTGTGTGATTAGGGTGGAGGAATCCCTTCAGTGGACTTGCATCTTGCCAAGGGAATGGTCATAAGAACTTGTAAGAATAAAGTCCTGGTCTCACTTCACTAAGATGACATGCGCAAGGGAAACCGTAAGTTCGTCACCAACCGTTCACACTCAAATACGAGTTGACTCTTCTGATGATCCGTAGAAGATGGCAACAGAAAATGAGCAACAGTTAAAAAAGAAAAGTGAAGTAATGCCTTGAGGTTCACGGATCTTCAGTGAACCGTCCCCGCGATTCCATTTTCAATGCTGTCAATCATTCGGCCAGAACCACCAGAAAACAGATATGCTATATGAATAATACTAGGGCAATACCTGTTCCAAGGGAGCATGTTTGGAAGGGGTCAGACTTTATGGTGTTCGGAGCAGCCTGCTATAATTGTCATGTAAAATGATTTTGCCTCTATCGGACGAAACTACGCTTCGAAGTATTTCGTCACTTAGTTCTATGTCTAAATCTAGATCTATTGCGAATTCAGACATTTTATATCCAAATGTAAATCTATAAGATGAAAGATCTATAATCTGCAGTTTTTTTTTTTATTTATTTTAATAGATATCCCAAGAACTGCTGATCCAAACAACTTCAAACTTGACACTGCTTTTTTTTTATCCTGACTAATATAATGTCAACTACGTAGAATGACCGGTTGTCAAGATGGCGATGAATAAGATTCCTTGGGAACTGCTGATCCAAACAACTTCAAACTCATCGCAGCAATGCTCGGTGTACAGACTAATATTTATGGTGAATATCACCATCGTACAATGGCTAGTTGTCGTTGGATAGGTGTAAGCACACCTATAAAGATTTCTCAAATCATAATAAGTTTATAGTTAGATTATAGTCAAATATGATTAATCCAATCAAAGGTGATTACCAGTTGGTAATCGATTAACTCAATCTCACAGCTTTTACTAATCTCTTCTTTGTCTGTTTTCTTAGCCACCCCAGTCTCCACTAAGGAGACGATGCTTTGGTGATAACTTGTTTAGCATTTAGCTATAGACAGGTAGAACTCGATCGTTGAAACGATTTCAGATATCAATTTAGATATTTTTCAAAATATCCCAGTTACTAAAAACACAAGTCTAAATAGTAGCCTACAAATCCGCGTCGAAAGTTTCACGTTTCAAGTACTAACCATATAGTGAAGCCATTTACAATAGATAATAAATTAGCTGATCTAAAAATCAGGTAGTACTTTTTGATAACTGAGCTAAGAAGTTGAAAGAAAGAAAGATAGAAAAAAAAGAGAGAATTAAGATTATCACAAAAATGAAATTAACGTAAATGAATGAGACAGAATGTGCCTCCCTGAGAACAACTCAACGGGGTGCAGACTGCCTTCTTGGTAATTGTAAGTGAATCAACACTCAAAAATCCTTGAAGGACTTTTACTAGAAGCTCTTGACTGACCATCTTTGAATCACCCACTCGGCAGAATCTATTCCTCCTCGAATCGACACTTCGAGACAAATAATTTTTGCCGGAGCCAGTCGGTCTCAAGATTCGTCTTGTCCAGGACAGGGCGACGACACTTGAAAAGTTTACCTACTCGAAATCAGATTTTCCTTTGTCCGTCCTGATTTCTGTGGAATCAGTGTTGATACTCAAAGACTTCTTGCTTCATTCAGAACAATTGCACTTCGATTGACGTCTAGTGATGGAATCGTTAAACCCCAAAAGGATTTATGGTGATTGGTCCTTGGAGGAAAGATCGGCTTTAAGAGAAAATTGGGAGCTGTTATCGAAATTTGTTGGTTCTTTGTCATTTTTGCCAAAGGTTATCTCGACGATGACAACCAGGTACCCGGATGATATTATTCTAGAAATCGTGGTCTGCAATTTTCGACTTTTATAACGATGATACATGAAAAAAATATAATGTAAAACTGTAATACTTACACACACACACATATATATATATATACATATATATATATATATATTTTTATATATGTGTATGTGTGTGTGTGTGCGCGCGCGTGTGTGTGCGCACGTGCGTATATATATATATATATATATATATATATATATATATAAGTATATATATATATATATATATATATATATACATAAGTATATATACATATATATATATATATATATATATATATATATATATATATATATATATATATATATATACCATGTTTCGTTAATTTTTCTGGTATAGTGATTGATATTTCTGATGGAAACAGAGCTGGTATAAGGGTTAGACTAATGGTTACTCTAACCAATTTGTTTCACGAATTTGATTTCCTACATTCATCCTAACGAAAGGATTACTCAAAAGTAAATAGTTTCACTTCATACATTGAGTTCTGTTGCATGCTTTACAGCTATTGTTTTACGTATCTCTGTTAATCCTTTTTTTTTTTCAATTTTATTTGTTATTAGTTTAATTGTACTAATTTTAAATGTATTGAAAAATGGGAGAACAGAGAGGCCATACTGTTATCAGCACAGAATACTGAATCGGCGAGCTAAGTTCGAATTCAGACCTGGGCTGTTTGTTTCCATTTATGGGAAAGGCATGAGCCTATCTTCCTCACCCTCCGTAGGCTGCAAGCAAAATAACAGGACTGACTATAGCCACGGTTGGCAACCAGTCTATGAAGATAACTCTGATTTTTTCTTGACAGCTATCGAAAAAATCTTTTTTAAAGAGTTGTGCGCGGGTGTTGCTAACCCACCCTTAAGAAAACTTGGTTCAGGAGCTAAAGGGCTGATTCTGATCAAGAATCCAGAATATAAAAATGTGAAAGTGCCTTTCAACATTATGTTGCTCGGTCAATTCGTCTCAAATCGACCGCTGTTTATCATAAACGTTAGACTCCGGTCGCGGCTGTTTACGTTCACTTTGCATTATGGCCCTTGAGAAAGACGTGAATCCATCCCTTCTCCTCTCAACTGTGGGTAAAATAGCAGTGCATACGTAGCACTACGGCCTTGGGAAAGTAACCAGTCTGGGGAACAATTCAGATTACAAACAAGGGAGAAGAACCCCCTTAAGGTAGTTGGATGCCAACTTAAACGCCCTCCCGGCAGTTCTTGTAACCAAGCTGATGTCAAACGTATTGCACTGAGTTTTTCTTTGGGTTAGATTAGCGAAGCCAAGAAGAATATCCTGTCGACAGGGCATCCTAAGATCTCTATGTACTTCACCCAGGCTAGTGTTATGGAAATGTCGTTTCAGTTACTTTGTCTACTATCTTCTAGCTACATATCTGTCGTTCTAGTGGGCCGAAGCACTAGGATACGTACTGTAGTACGGCTGCTTAGCAAACTACCCTTCCATACCAATTTTAGTACTGTGAGATCGATCCCTACTGAATGCACTATCATTGTGGCTCTGTACTGAACCAAGCAGGGTAACTGCAAGTATTCCTTTTTTTATGATGTTCGCTCTATACCATTTTTTTGCTTTTCCCAACAAAAGTTAAAAGTCGAAAATAGCCTTCAATATTTGTTTTGCAGCAAATCGTTATGGGGGCAGCACATACTCCCTCCCTCTCTCTCCTACATACCAGTTTTTCCACCTCCAACGAATCAGCCTAACATACAATCAGCGTCGGGTGGGGGATGAGAACGCTAAAAAAATCCAAGTTGAAAAATAATAGTGATTGCTCCTTCGTTCTACACCATTTCGGCTTACGGAGGATTTTTATAGGACCACTCTACTTTTGGATAGTGAGAGAAACCTATAGTTTGGCATTTTAATGTAAAAACAAGTGGCTTTTTTCTTGGCTAACATTGTTCCGTATTTTACCAGCGTAAGAGATCCGTACTCAAGCCTTGGTAAAAGCCGGGATTTTGAATGCTGATTTTCAAGGGATGCAATCGATGTCTTGCACATTCTAAAGATTGATGCAACGCAATCTTTCTACCCTCATTTCTCCCTATTTCGCCTTGACTGTATCGAATTGAGTTTGCTGAGTTTCAATGGCTAGAATCGTACAACGCTGTTTGGTCCCAAGCAGGATTGCCATTGGCTCCACAACGTCAATGATAGATAGTTCTTGCGAATCTTGGGGAAGGTCTGCGCCCAACAACGGACATCAAAGGGATGATCACTTTTCAAGATCAAAATTGGGTAAATTTGGTACTGAACTAAGCAAGTTGTTTCCAAAGAAAATCGGTTCTGTACGAAAAGTACTAATATTATACGACGTAAATATACTTGAAGAATAGATTTTTCTGGTATTGTGTATTTCAATCTGCTCTTTTCTACTGTCTTAGTGTGATGATGTATCTTAAGTTTTTTTGTTATTTCTAATACTTAAGCTACGTTATTTTGTCCCGAGACAATGATATTTGGTTGGTTGGCAAAAGACATTTGACAAGGTTGCTTACAAGCAATTCAATCGTACAAAACCATGGGAAAGAATCAATATTCCGTTGTTATTTGTTTGTTGGTATTGTTTTGTTTTTTGGTTTGTTTTTTGTTGCTTCTCTTTTTTTGCTTTTGTCCTTGCTCAAAGAACCAGTCATTGCTGTCATTTCTCTCGACGGGTGATTACAAACACGTGGCCAAAAGACAATCAAACCCGATCCAATGTTACAATAGCGTCACAAAGGGAGAACTGAAAAAGAGGAGCTGAATCACTGATCAACGTATTTCTATTATGCACACAGACTGACACACACACACACACGTATATATATACATATATAGAGAGAGGGAGACAGACAGACAGACAGATAGATAGATAGATAGATAGATGAGTAGGTATATATTCTAGAAAGCTCTACAGCTTTTAAAACTTCATTTTAGTCAAATATGTCTGAGTATCTGTTAAGGCAGTTCATATATATATATATATATATATATATATATATATATATATATATATATATATATATATATATATATATATATATATATATATATATATATATATATATGGGAGATTGTGTATGTGTCCGGGTGGGTGGGTGGATGTATATGTCCGTGGGAGGGAGAGAAAAAAATTGGTTTAACGATTAGAAAATGAAATTAAGAAAATTTAGATCAATTTATAAGAACAGAAGTTTTCTATTCTATATCTCTGACTCCTTTTTTCTCTAATATACTGTGCTGCCTGGTGATTTCTTCGGGTTAAGCATGATTCTTTCATGTGCACGTTGCATGGTTCTAATTTTGAAGGTCAATCTTTTGGTTTGATTCTATGTTTCAGCCCCATAGAGAAGATGCATTGGTTATATACCTTTTACAGAATAACGTACCGTAATCTTGTTATCAGAATTTTCATTTATTTCGCCCTTCACCTTTCTCAGCATTTTTGCTTTTATCTTTGTTCGGTATTCGCACACAGATAAATACTAAGAATTGAACGCTGAATTTCAAGGCAGGCTTTTGATCTTTTTTCCAGGTCTCCCCTGCAACTAGTGTTTAGAATTTTAGAGCACCAGAGCTTGAAATGGGAAAAATAAAGATCAGGTTGAAATTTCTGTTTCTCGTTACCTACAAACTGATTTGTGGAGTGAGGAGTAATTTCGTCTTGGAATCAAAACATTTCAACTTCTCTCCCGAAAGGTCAGTTCAGTATATCTTCTTAGTTGGGTTCCAGAGAAGTCAAATTGTCCGATCTTTGTAGCTGCACCCGAAGAAGAGACTAATGATTTTAAGATTTTTAAATAAGAAAGAATCAGGATTATAGATTTCTCTTTTTCGTCTTGAAAAGCCAAAATTTGTATTAGAATAATACAAGGTATTTGATTTAGGGCTCAAAGCCCAAGCAATGAAATATCTTGAAATCAAAACTCTTCATTAATAAAGGTCCTACAGTGGTAAGAAAACTACCAACGTGACATTCAGGGAATAAAATCCTCATGCCGATCACTAGTAAAATTATTGCATCCACATCTCTTGTCAAACTGAAATAAATTTTTGAGCTGATTTTAGAAGTATTTTTTATTCTTTTGAGGAAACATGATTTGGAAAATATCTTCGTTTTTTTCTTAGATGAGAAGCGTCCGTAGTTGGATATAGATTTTTCCCAAGATTTGCCTGACCTCTGTATCATGGGGTTTACAGTGCCATTACTTCCGGTACTTCTCTACTTTTTCACGCCATCTTTTTTGTTGCCGATCACAGTTTCACGTAAGATATCTGGGCATTCTCGTTGTGAGTCATTATGTGCATCGGTTGTCTGACATTCTTGTAATATAACCAGCCCATTGTCATTTGAGTTTTCTTGTTGATTCTATGAACTCTTTGACCTTCTATGTTTTCTTATATAATGTGCTCTCTTGTGATCTCTCTCGGTGTTATTGATCATGACTCTTTCCAGTGTTTGCTGTGAAGTTCTCATTTTGAGGGCAAGTCCTTTGGCAAGGTTGCATACTTGAGCTTCTAATGTAACTATCTGGGGGATGAATTGGCTGTAGACTGTTATCTTTTAAAACTTATGAGATCTTCTTATTTTTTGTAAGTTGAGTTTGCTGTACCGAAAGCCAGCCAATTTAGAGGGATTAATCGCTTGAACCAGTTGAATTGATGTATTGTTTATTTCCATAGCCACCCGACCCAAGGGTTGATGGTTAAGTTTAGGGGTTATCAGTTAAAGTTACGGTTAGTGTTTCCGCTTTCGTGGTGGGGACTAACAAAAAACACCAAGAATTTTTATGTCTCATTATTTAAAAAAAAAAAAAAGTAAATGCCACAATTTGCTTTTAGGCTTCCGTACTTTAGAATGATGGACTTAAGCTTTTGGGGAGGATTATCGAAAAAAATCCCCAGTCCTCTTTATCAGAAGAAAATCTATCGAAGCTGTTGAATGAGAATAAAATTTTTTTGCTCATCACTCTGCGGTGTCATGAACGCGGCAATAAAAAAAATGTGTCCTATTACGGCATTCAGATAAAGAGATCGTGATGTTTGTGAATAGGAACGACATAATCCGACTTTATCCCTTTCAAATAAACTAGTTTTCATTTCGGTATTGTTTTATTTCCCAAGAGTAACACGAAGACGTGCAGCTTAAGCCTCACATAAACTAGAAATCCATAATGTTTTCCATCTTTTATTCTTAATGGTTTTAAGGTATTTTAGCTGGAATGAAAACCACTGTTTGTCTTTCGTGTATGGTAATTTTACTCCCTGTCCATCCGTAAAATAAGCCATTAAATTCTGGAGAAGTAATACAGAAAAAAGGTCGGTGCTACAAAAGAAAAAAAAATAGCACGACAGAGAATAAACACATGGATCTCCAAAAACGAACATTAAGAGTAAAAGAAAAACAGATATGCAATCAATTACCTCCCTTGTTTTATCGAGCTCTTCAATTGTTTTAAAACCTTTTTTCGTGGGTTTGATTTTACTTCAAGCCAGGCTTCGCTTTCTATCTATATCTGTTAGTAAAAATGTATGATTGCACGTCCATTCTTCCCATTGAGTCGCCTGCTTGGAGTCCTAGAAAAGAGAATATACAATATATCTTAGATCAGGTTTTCTTAAGAGTATTGAATTTTCAAAAGAAAAATTAGTAATTCAACTCAAGCTGACATAAGTTTACAAGGTTTGAGAATTCAATTAGATGATGACCATTGATTTTTTTTCTATACAAGAAATATAAAAAGTAATTTTCCACAGAAGATACCTTTGAATTTCTTTCCAAATATCAGCTTGTATAAAGTAAACTCATTTAATGAAAAGTTTCAATTTGTATATGCGTTTTGAAAAAAATTCGATTGTTGAGGTCATTCAAGTGTGATGTTCGGATTAACTTGCTTGCTAGCTAAAACAATCGTTGATAGATAGATAGATAGATAGATAGATAGATAGATACATACATACATACATACATACATACATACATACATACATACATACATAGATGTGAACAGAGTGGAAATGATTGACAGATAAATAGATAGATGTGAACAGTGGAAATGATAGATAGATAGATAGATAGATAGATAGATGGATAGATAGATAAATGGATAGATAGATAGATAGATAGATAGATAGATAGATAGATACATACATACATACATACATACATACATACATACATACATACATAGAATATAAAATGACACTCTTTATAGCATTTGTTAAATTCAAGAAAGCCTTTGACTCAGTGGAAATGCCCAAGGTTATTGATTCTATCATTCAGCAAGGCATAAACCCGGTATATATCAGAGTATTGCAACATAACTATCAACACGGTCATTCATTCATCAGATTACTCAAAGACTCGGGTCCAATCCAACTCGAAAAAAGGGCAAAACAAGGCGATGCTAGCCGCTCCCAAACTCTTCACGGCCTGCCTTGATATTCTGGAACCTAGACTGGGAAAATAAAGGATTCAGAATAGACGGCAAATACCTGAGTAACCTTTGATTTGAAGACGACATTGTCCTTTTTGCTGAGAACCTTTATGACCACTAGATGATACTGGACAGACTGAACAAAGAAACTTTAGTAAAACAAATGTCATGCACGGTGAATATATATTGAAGACAAAGACACGATAATCCGAATAGAAGACGCAAAACTGGATAACGTAGACCACCAGCATAAACGTAGACTAACAAATCTCCATGAATTCCTCAAAGGGAGAAGAAATCCAGCGAAGAATCACACGAGGTTGGCAAGCTCAACCTTCAAGAGCAAGAAAATTCTGCCAGTGCTAAAAAGAAGGGTATACGATGAATGCATCTCCCTAAAAGTCACATGGAACTGAAACATGGAACCAAACCAAAAGACTGACCCTTAAATTGAGAACCACGCTACGCGAATAAAAGATAATTCTGCTCAACGTGATAGAGAGAACACAAGACAGTAAAGTATATAGAGGAAAAATAAAAGTCTGGGATATCATAAAATCCATCCAAATTCTTCCATGGCAGTGCGCTAGTCATTTTGTAAGAATGGCAGACAACCGCTGAACCTCACGACTTACAACGTGGAACCCCACATACGAAACCGTGACCGACAAAATATAAGATGGCGTAACGAACTAGATAAGTTCAGAAAGTATTGTCTCCGTGACGCCCACGATAGAGAGGTCTGACGAATTTGGGAGAAGGACTATGTCCAACGACGGACGGTAAAAGGCTTATGATGATGTAATGCTGAGTAAAGTTGGTGAGGAAGAGGTTGTCAGGACAGCGGGTGGGAGAGAGACACACGCATGTCGCATCGAGGTTCGGCGCGAGACACGTACAAATACAACACTAATCGCTCTCGAGACTAACAGACCCACAATTAAACCTAATCATGTACGTTATTTACTGATCGGGTAAGACTGAGACGTGGTATGGTGTCAAGCTAGCTCATTTAGCAGACCATGGTTTTTGTCAGGGTTGTCAAATTAAATGTGATTTTTCAATTTTTCAATACTGGAAGTTGTTCTAAAATGAAAAAAAAAAATTTCTTTAGATATCGTGATTGATAACACTGGACATCAAAACATGGAAAAGAATATTTTTAAATCTAAATATTCTCAACAATGGCCTCACAAATACAAAAAAAAACATCTAGATTAGCAATCATGGTTTTTACAGTGAGTTTGATCCTCATTGTGTATCCAGATAATGTTTCCCTAGCAAATATTCTTGATACCTCGTATACTTAAATGGCAATGGGCTGGCCATGTTGCAAGAGTGACAGACAACTGATGGACATCACGGCTAACAACATGGATCCTCAGAGATCACATGCGAAACCGAGGCAAACAGAATACAAGATGGAGAGATGAACTCGACAAATTCAAAAAAATACTGGCTTCACGACGCCCATGGGAAATATGGTGGATCCTGGGGAAGGTTCATATCGAACGACGGACGTTAATAGATTGTTGATGATAATGGGTTCCCCTTGTGTCCTAGTTGAAAAGCTCCAAAGATATAGCAGAAAAGGTCCGGGGGATTTTCACAATATCTAGGAAAAGTTCAGTTAGGTTATTTAGTGATATGTTATAATCTGAAAATGAAATAAAATGTGTTGATAAAACGCATCGTAGTTATAATGAATTTATCAAAAAATTTGATGATGAAATTAACAAATATGTAATTTGAATTTTCTATTTCAAGATATGTAAAAAACCAGAGGAGAAAATGATTTTATTGCAAAAAAATATACGTTAAAAAACAAAGTTTCGAAATCAGCGGGAAATTAATAACAATGGAAATCATATCTGATGAAATGATATCAACTGATATGATTAATGGGGGATTTAAGGGAAACAGTTTTTTGAAATAAGAAGCCAGGTTCATCATTATCATTTATTTTTTGCATATTTTCCAAATATTTCAGTATTTTTGAATAGCAGCTCTTATCTCACGATCTTATCGTAATAAATGGTCGTCGTGTAAACACAAAGCCTTAAAAACATGTTTATAAAATGTTCCTCAATGCAAGACTAGATACGACTGGCAAATTATTAAAAGATTTTTTTTTTCTCGCTTGGAACATTATCAGTTTCTTAAAGTTCAATTTGAAAGTGGAAATATTTCTATCATCAAAGGTCATATACTGATTTTTTTTTATCCTAGACCATGAAAACGCACTTAGAAATTTCCTAACGTCATTAGTCTGTCTGTCAAAAAAAAAAGGTCCCTCGTTTCCCATGAAATGAAATATCGTTGGTCGGCAACATCGACAGCCGACAGGGGGATAGAACCGAGAACCAATGAAAAAAAGGCAATACTACATTGCTGGAACTTTCCCCGACTTATAGACCTTTCCCTGCAACAATTGTGGAAAGGCCTATGTCTCGCGCATAGGCATCGCTCCAACAGACATGTAAAACCCTCGTGTGCGAAATTATCATATATCTATGGTGGCGCCAAAAGGTTTCCGGATACTATATGAGCTACATCAAAATGACCAAGAACCACCTCATCATCTTCATGAAACTCACATTCCAGTAGGAAAACACTCCAGTACAAACCTCGAGGAAAGTCAAGAAGTTTGGTATGTTAATATCCAAAAGTTAAACGTTATCGGGAGGGTTATTCGACAAGTCAAAACTAAACACGAGCTATCAGCCCGTAATCATTCGCTCAATCATAATGAGGAAGCCACTAGTTATGTGCCGGTAGTTTTAGTTTCATACACTCACCTTAGCTCCATTATGATAGGGAAGACACGAGTTATATACCAGTAGCTTTGGTTACGTATACTGACACCAGCTCCATTATGATAAGAAAGACACTAGTTATCTGGCCATAGTTCTGGTTACACCTACTGACTTAGCTTAGTTAAAGTTAGGATAAGGGCCATCATGAAGCAGAGAGTGGTTCAGTGACACTGTGGTTGCTTCGAAGAGCTGAACGTTTTGGTCATCGAAATGATCACCTGAACAGTGTTGAAACCTGAGGGCCAATGTTCTTGGAATAGTCATGAAAGATACATACGAAACTGAAAATTGAATAGATTCAGTGAATTAGTAAGTCTGGTATGGTAATAGCCAAGAATAATGTTACTTCGTTTTATGTTTTCATAGATATTCCTGTACATAGTTTGAAATGTTCTCCTTAACTTTTTGCCAACACTTTGGCTATTGACAGAGGAAGATGTTTGATCATCCTTGAATCAGACACGGAAAATCATAACTCTCTCCCAGTTTCCCTTCCTCTCTTTCTCTTTGTCTTTCCGTCTGCCCTCTCTCTCTCTCTCTCTCTCTCTCTCTCTCTCTCTCTCTCTCTCTCTCTCTCTCTCTCTCTCTCTCTCTCTAGAAACAATAGATGAACAAAGGTCCAGCGGACAGATATGTATATATCGGTTTCACATTCATAGGAGAAGGAGAAGGAAGTTAGACCGTGAGACGACGGAGTTGGTCCCCTCTATTCATATAGTTTTGTTTATTTCATTCAGCCTCTCTCTCTCTCTCTCTCTCTCTCTCTCTCTCTCTCTCTCTCTCTCTCTCTCTCTCTCTCTCTCTCTCAGTAGATTGAAAGACAGATAAATAGTATAGCGTGTGTGGTAATGTGATACCGTTATCAACCCCATCAAAAATCTATATCCTATATAACATATACAGAAATATGTATGTGAAAGTGTGTGTGTGTGTGCGCATGCTCATTTGCTGGCAATGTGATACTGTTGCGAATGATATTACTGGTTCATAAACCTGCGAGGACAATTGTAACTCATGACCCTTTCATACGCTCGCCTAAAAAGTTATCCATAAATTGTCCGATGCCGTTGATTTTGGTATCAGGGTGCATTTCTGACCCCACCCGTTTCGGTGAGATACTGCCCAGAAGATCCCCCCTACCCCTTTATTCTTATTTGTTTCTGGTGACAAATGGTTCGAACCCTCAACTCTATATCCTGCTCACTTACAAGGCCAGAATACCGTTATATGCTTCTGCGTTGGTCTATGATGGTTTGCGTCGACTTACAAATGGTAATGTTTTTTAAAACCGTCAACGAAGACTGTCTTCAAAACTGTCAACAGAACTGCCTACATAGGCTTCTTCAGTTTCTAGGTTGGCCGGCTGGTTGACCGGCAGGTTGGCTAAGAATATATATATATATATATGTGTGTGTGTGTGTGTGTGTGTGTTACTTGTAAAGGCTGTATCAATTATGAGAGGGGACTAAAAATTATAACACTTACTCTTAATTATGTCTAGAAATTAACGTTTTTTCTCCTCTTTTTGAAAATCTCCCTTAAAAAGTGTTTTTGTGTGTTGGTGGGGGTCAATTTGCAATGTATACTCATGCTATATAGGTTTTCCAATTTGTGTCTGTTTTGTGAAAATTAAGACTTTTTCAGTGATCACCGTCCAGCAAAAGGCGAGAGAAGTAACTTATTCATCGATCTTCCTTCTTTCCCAGTTTTTTTAATTGATCACCTCAGCACAATACGATGACAAAAGATGTTGTACTCGTGACGTTTTCTATTGAGTGACAAACCAAACCTGTAATTTACATTGTTTCGTTTCTTTAGTGTCTTTTGACACCATTTGGTCAACGAAATAATTCAGCCTCGATTTCGGATCAGTCAAAAAGGTCGCCATTAGTTTTTAATATCGGCTGCCAAAAAACAGTCGCTGAAGCAATGAAAAGAATCATTACGATTGGGGAGATTTTTTGTCTTTTTTTTTTCGGTTTTCAATTTCCTGACTTTTCTGACATATCTAGGTCACTCATTCTTTATCAAACAAATGAAAATAGCATAATTACGATTACTTTTTTTATGTTGGCCTCAGGGTAATTAATTTTGCTATAGGAACAGCAAAAGGTATATACTAAACGGTTTCGGTCGGTTTGGCCTGATTGTTAGAGCAGTGGGTTATCGTCTGGCCAGGATTCTTTTCGTATTGATAGAAAAACACGAACTCATTTATCATTCGGGAACTTTTGGGGTCAAAAATCTTTCTTTAACACTAATTTCGGTCGATATTTTTTCTTCAGCATTTTTCAAGTGAAGCTATTTGTCCACCGTTCACGGGGTGGGACGTGACACTAAGTAGAATTTAAAGTGGGGACTTAAATGCGTACATGTGGACAAGAAGCAGAATTGACCGGGCCCTGCAAAGAGTCACAAAGGTGTCAGGACCAACCCTACTTCCACTTTTAATGCAGTGGGGGGATCGGAGGCTTCCATAATCATTCCATGGCAGCCCGACGCCCAAGATAGAACCAGCTTACAGGTCCAAGAGGCTTCAATTTCCCAACTATTTATCCATAGTGGGAGGGAGAAGGGGATTCATGCCTTCATTTAGGGCATAGCGCAAAGTGAACAATAACTGAACCAACTGTCCGATTTGCCCATTCCATTCGCAATGCCTTTAACCATATGGCCACATGCACCTCCTGAAAAGGAAAGTAAATCTAAATTAGAGGGACAAGAAGAATTTTTTTTTTAAATAGGTTTGGTTGGTCACTCGGTAGAAACCGTTACGAGACCAACGTCTTTTAGCAGCATGTCGTCTTGTGGGTGATTAATCTAAAAAATGAAAGGATTACTGGATGGCCAATGAATAAGTTAACTTTTTTTGAAATTCTGAATAGAAAAAAAACAAGCGGGAATGCTGCCAGAACAAAAAACAAATGATCAATTTAGCATAAACTTACATTGCAAATTGAACCACCACTAAAAAAAAAAAGGATTTAGAGGACAAAATAATTTCCGGATATAATGAGTGAATGTTTAGATTTTCAGCCCTCTAGCTCTATTTGCGCAGCCTGTACGCATGGTACATGCATACATACATAAATAGCCTGCCAGCCCAACTTGAAAACTGAAGAAATCTATATTGACAGTTCTTTGGACTTTTTTCGGAGTTGCATTCTAAAGAGAAAAAGAATGAGATTGCAAACGTGTGGATGAACAGAATCTTTTGTATTATGTCTTCGCGAGCAACTATGTTTATTCTATTTGCAGTTCAGAAAACATGATTCCCTTCTGCAAACAAACTCTCTCAGACCAAATCAATAGGGGTCATTCCAGTTGTCCAGCAAGCAATGAAATGTTCACAATAAGTGCATTAACCCCTTACGCCGCTCTCTTCTCTGTCGAACAAAGAAACAGTCAAAAGAATACATTGTTAACAATGAGAGTTGTTGTGTGAAAACATCAGCATACTTTCAGAGCGAGTCATCGGAGGTAATCACTAAGCTTAGCTTAGTCAGACAAAAGGCCCCAAGAGCTCACTGAGGATTGAACTTACTTGAGAAATAACACTTTTTTTAGACAGGCTTGTGAAACATTACACCACAGTCAGCTGGACATAATTATTGAACTTACACAAGGGCCATAACTCTGAAGTACTCAATGAGGATAGATCTCACTTTGTAAGTTTCTAAGATTTACTCCTGAACTATCAAACCATGGCCAGACGAGATCGGAGGCTGACCACTGGCGCTTGTGGATAGCATTCAACAACGTCAGCCTCTAATGAAAACTGGTTAGTGTTATTAACTAAGCTTAGATAAATACAGCATTTGGATAAAATTGAGAAGACTAGGTCGAGAAAGACAGTGTTGCAAGAGGAGAAAGTCAGTCTGTCTTGAAAATCAACGTTCAAGACTCAGGCATTTATGCAGGCTTGAACACCGACTTCTGTAGCCATTTGGTAATACATGAGTACCACAGATGCATGTCTTATCAAAATTCCAAAGCAAAGGCAAGGATTAAATGGTATGAATGTCACATCGGAGAAAATTCTGACAAAATGTCCCGATAAATCCTTATTCTAACAAAAAAAAAAGGTCTTACACACAACTGAGTTTTTTTTAATTTTCTATTTGCCAATATCCTCGGTCACGGAGAAGAAACACAGATGGTCATAAATACGCCTTTTTATTAGAATACCTACTCGACTAAGATTTTGACACATAATTCGATACCTAAAGGTCGGTTCCGTGTTGAATATGGCAATAGGTCGCCGGTTAACTCTTAGAGCTGCTGTGATGAAAATTGCTGTCTGTCAACTAGACCAGAGGTCGATGAATATTTTTGGAGGCTGATTGGAAATGCTTTTGTCAAACTCCATTCCAAGTTAGAATTCACTTTGCTTTCCCCTCATAAGGACAAGAACTAATCCCCACCACTTTTTAGGGGGATAATCCCTTCATTGTTTGTCTATCATGTTAAACCAGTCTGATGTATGAAATCAACATTTCCCTTCTGTGAGTTGATATCTCAACCATGTGATTGTAAGGCAGCTCCGACCAACTTGGCTAAATCGACAATTCGCATATACCTATGGATTTACTATTTATCGTAACTATTGAATTATATATATATATATATATATATATATATATATATATATATATATACATACATATATATATATATATATATATATATATATATATATATATATAATTAAAAGGTTACGATAATTATATATATATATATATATATATATATATATATATATATATATATATATATTGTGTCATCCACAGACAGCTGTTTCGAAGTATTATATCTCTTCAGTGCGGCTATAGACATTCCATTATTCCATCTAGTACCGCGAGGCAGAATTGAAACATTTACTTCAGACCCACAGGCCGATATCTTACCTCTGAAGCTAAATTCAAGTGATATATTTATTTACACAGAAATCCCTCATTCACCAGAGTGCTCAATTCCTATGGAAGGGCAATGCAAACATACATATATATATATATATATATATATATATATATATATATATATATATATAATTCAAAAGTTCCGATAATTATCTTTTGCTGGAATAGTAGCAAAAGTGGAGTTTGACTCTGCAGCAGGCAGACTGTTTTTCTTCCTCATGTAGGCTGGCCAGAGCAAATAAGAAATTAGACACTGATCATGCAAGGTTATGGAAACATATTGTCCTTTAATTACTTCGATGTATTTTGTTTTTTGTTGTTTTATTTTTTTCATTATAGATATATATACTTACATGAAATTTCATCCACCATTGATCAATGGAATCTATGAAATTCTTCCTTGGGGACAAAATGTTGTCGAATTATGGTTAATGAACGTGAAAATGATAGAACGAAAGAATTATAACATTTTTAGCAATGAAACATTGATTCGTTCGAGGCTGCTCAAAAAGTGGAATTTTTGTTTTATTTTCCGATTCTGAATTCTATTGTTCGCTAACCAAATATAAATAAGGAAAACAAACAATTTGTATATGCAATGTTATATAATCAATGAAGCTGGTAGGCTAGTTGAATGATGCAACAAGTCGGATTTTGCCAGCAGGCCGAAGTTTGCCGATCCCTGAATTACAGAAGTGTGTAAAGATGCTTCTTGTTACCCGTCAAGACGAGAACCATAAGTCAATATCAAGAAGATGCATTTCTCATCGTATAAAATTCGTATTTGAACAAATATTGTCAATTGCCTTTCATTACACTACGATCTATCAGAGAAATGACGGAAGATCGTCGAGCTAACGATTCTGCACTTCCAAACACCAAATATTTGTGTGCTGTTAGCATTAGTTTGCGGTAAGAATACTTCTGGGGTAATATGAGCGAGGGAAGGAATTATTAAAATAAAGTAGCCTGCGGCTGGACTATCTTGGATACGTAGCTACAGGATATCTAAACAGAGACATTAGTTGAACGGTGAAAACCTCCCAGACCTTAGCTATGTCTGCAGTGCCTATATATTGTTTGCAAGATAGATAGATAGATAGATAGATAGATAGATATGAACAGACTGAGATAGATAGATAGATAGATAGATAGATATATAGATACATACATACATACATACATACATACATACATACATAAATACATAGATATGAACAGACTGCGATTGATAGATAGATAGATAGATAGATACATACATACATACATACATACATACATACATACATATGAAAAGACTGAAATAGATAGATAGATATGAACAGAATGAGATAGATAGATCGATAGATAGATAGATAGATAGATATATAGATACGCCATCACAGTTAATAATGGAACAACCATGGCCTCGAAATTTGATGTCATGTTTTTAAAAAAAACATCAAGGTATTCATTCTATTCTTGACAGTTTCTCACTGGGAAACATCAAGAATAAAGTGAGAAAAAAGCACATATAAACATATAAATTCTGGAGAATCTGGTTGTTATTATTAAACCCGTCAAAATAACACCCCTCCCCCGCCTGTAAAAGGTGAAAAAAAGATATTTTGGGGAGGACTTCGGTGATTACTGATGCTAATTTTCAAGTCGGTAAACAAAACGGTATTGCCAGGAGCATCAGAACACATCAACTGACGCACACAAAGGGATAAAACCCCTTCGCCTCCTTGGTGGCTACTGTCGTCCAGTAGATTACATTTTGCTAGCAATTTCTAAAATAGATAAGCGTCAGCAGCAGCAGCAGTAGTAGTAGCTTTATAGCGTTCGTTGTTAAGCAAAGATCTTCCCTATATTTGTTAGACTTATCGATCATAGGCGTTGCAGAGCCCATACTTTCTGAACTTGTCTAGATCGTCACGCCAAAGTTTCGTATGTGATATCTAGAGATCCAGCTCGTGAGTCGTGATAGCCATCAGTTGTCTGCTATTCTCGCAACATGTTCAGCCCATTGCCATTTTACTTTTTCTGATTGATACTATGATATTCTGGACTCCTGTTTTCTCTAATACATTGAGCTGTCTTGTGATTTCTTCTGGTGAGTTTGAGTACGATTCTCTCTTGTGCACATTGTATCAATCAGATGGACTGGGTCCTCCCCGGGTCCCATAGATCACCCATTCGTTACCTCGTCTGCACAGCTTAAATATATGGAACGATCAAAAGGGTGGACTCCTCTTTTCCGATAATTAATGCTTTTCGCAACCAAAGTTGCGTACATTAAAGAGTCCTAATGATTTTAAAGGTTTCAATCAGAGGGACAATCTTTTGGATAAGTTGTATCTTTCACCTCCATAGTGGGATGATGCATTGGTTGTATACCCTTTTGAGGGATTAATGGTATTTTCTTGTCGTTCTCGAAGGTTTAACTTATTCTTCCATAAGCTTGCTCACCTAGAGTTATATGGAAACACTGAAATGATAATTTAAAAAAAAATTACTATGGAAGGAGTACCGATTGCGAGGCAACACGAAGGCACAATTAGATTACGATAATTATGAAAAGGACCAAAGTGCTTTGTATATATATATATATATATATATACATATATATATATATATATATATATATATATATATATATATATGTATATATATATATATATATATATATGCATGCATATATATACACATGCATCAATACATATATATAAATTATATATATACATATATATAATTATTGTGTCATCCACAGACAGCTGTTTCGATGTATGTGTGGCTATAGACTTTCCATTATCCCATCCAGTACCCCGCGAGGCATAATTGAAACCTTCACTTCAGACCCGGAGGCCATTATCCTACCTCTGGACAATGGAACTGGACGGACAGTAAGGCTCAATTTAAGCGCTATATCTATTTACACAGAAATTCCTCATCAATCAGAGAGCTCTATTCCTATGGAAGAGCATTACATAATCTTACGATGGATGAGTTACCTCACTTAAAGAGTGTGCAACCCTGAATAGAGGAGCATTATATATATATATATATATATATATATATATATATATATATATATATATATATATATATATATATATATATATATATATATAATGTTGCGTTGAATCGATCCAATTGCACTATTGGCGAAGTTTCAACTTTTTTATGTAGTTTCAAATCGATAAAAAGCGTGTTTCATCAAAACAGGGATGTAAGAAAACTGTTTTCAAAGCTTCTGTAATCAAAGTGAATTCAAATTTTTTTTTTATAAGAATTAGTAAAATAGTTTCAATTGTATCAAAAGTTTATTTAATCAAACCAAGGATTAAAAACAGCAACTTTTTTTACAATCAAAAGTTTATTTAATCGAAGTGAAATCGAACCTTTTTATAAGAAAAAAAAAATTATATTTCTCCAATTAAGCATTTTCGTTGATTCGGTGTAACATATATATATATATATATATATATATATATATATATATATATATATATATATATATATGATCAATTGGAGCAATATCTAGTTTTAATCTAATATCAACGTGTGTATATGAGCGTGAATTGATATTAACGTCAGGATATATCAAAAACCTTATTGATCTCACAATTTTGTCTACGAAGTCCCCAAGGCAACCGAAAATTCAATAACATCTCAGCAAAAACTTTCCTACCCCACCGAAACGTAAATAGATTCCCGTTGTTCTATGTGAGTCGGACTGGGTCCTCCCTGGGTCCCATAGATCACCCATTCGTTACCTCGTCTTCACGGCTTAAATATATGGAACGATCAAAAGGGCGGACTCCTCTTTTCCGATAATTAATGCTTTTCGCAACCAAAGTTGCGTACATTAAAGAGTCCTAATGATTTTAAAGGTTTTACGTCTTGATATTTCATTTAATATTAGTGCCCAACTTGTCTGAACTTTCTTAGAGCGTTTAGCAAATTCTTAATCATTGATGGAATGGTAACAGCTACTTTGGGATTGATTGATTATTCTTTTTCTTCTTCGTTGCTTTCATTAATTTGTTTTCTTCTTCTTCTTCTTCTTTTCTTCTTCTTTTCTTCTTCTTCTTCTTTCTTTCTTTCTTTTTCTGCCGCTTTTCCCTCCTTCTTTCTTATATTTTGTCTCTTCCCTCTTTTTCTTCTTCTTAATATACTTCTTTTTGTTATTCTTCTTTCTTTCTTTCTTTGTCTCTTTCTTTTTCTGCCACTTTTCCCTCCTTTCTCAAATTTCGTGTTTTCCCTCTTTTTCTTTATCTTAATATACTTCTTCTTCTTCTTCTTCTCCTCCTCTTGCCATTCCTCTACTTTATCTCCTTTTCTTTCTTTCTTTCTTTTTTTCTTTCTTTCTTTCTCTTTTTCCTTTGCCTCTTCGTCTTCTCCTTCTTCGTCTCCACTTCTCGTCGCTCTTCCTCTCCCTCCATCCTTTGTTTCTTTTTCTTTCTGTCTCCCTCCTTTCCTTCTTCTACTGCCACGCTTCCTTGGTTACTTCTTCTTCTCCTTTGTGATCTTTCCATTTTCTTCCCCTTGCCCCTCCTCATCTCACTCTTCCTCTTCATTTTTTTCATTCTCTGATTCCTCTTCTTTTTTCATAGCTATTCTCTTTCATTTCTCTCTCTCTCTCTCTCCCTCTTTCTCTTTCTCTCTCTCTCTATCTATCTATCCATCTACCCATCTATCTATCCTATCAATCTCATTCTCTTTCAACCGTTGTCTCTAACATTATTGAATTATCTCAGGTCGACCTTATATTACCAAAACCAAATATAAATATGACAACGATAATTTAGTCTTCAATAAATTATATTTACTCTAAATATCACGTATTACGATGATAACTTCATTCGCACTCTGGTCAGGCGAGCAATACATAATATCATACATAGAGAAAGATCTGCTTATAATAATCACGGATGATATTATCAAACGGTTATTGTTATCAAAATCAGTCAGTCCAAAACACTTGTTTTAAAATGTATTCATTATAGATATAATATGAATTATATTGGTTTTATTTTTCAAATTTTATGATTTGAAATTATTAATGAAAATGAATTTAATAACATAACAGTGAATTTATAACAATGGAAGTAAATTCATTACAATGGAAGTAAATTCATTACAATGAATGTAAATTGTTGTAATTTTTATATCCTTTGGATGTCATCACCTTGTTATCGTTATCTAAGAGACCCTGTCCCAATAATCGACTCCCTTAGTTTAAGGTAACGGAAAAGCTTTGTTCATTTTTTCTTCTTTTTTTTATTAGCTGATTTTGTAGGTTGTCCATTTCTCTCTCGTTTATCTTTTCGCCGATGAGATGCAGTTCGCAAAGTTTAATCGTTCGTTTTTAACCTTTGAAGTTCCTTAAATTCAACATAAATCCTAATTTCGTCACCATCGATGCTTACCATCCGTCCTCCAAGAGTTACATCTTTAGATTCATTTAGAACTGAAAACATGCAGAACCACTTTTTGGCAGTACGGTCACTAATTCCACCTTCGCAGAACTGTACAAATTCTACGGACTGTCTCTGCTGCTATTGTTCCAAGTTTGAATCCGCACTGTAGACAAGCTCTCACAATGGACCTTTGCTAATTTCACTCGTTACTACTTTATCTATTTGTATGGAACACCATGCGAACGACTTTATTTTCTCTCTGTGATATTTGTAGAAAGAGATAACTATTAAACTTTAGTTGTAAAGAAGCCTCCTTTGCTAATTCATTTTCTTTTTCTTTTCTTTTCTTTTCTCTGTCAATTTTCGAAAATGCTCAACTGGTTGAAAATAAACAAGAAAATACAGAGCAAAATTATATTTTTTGATATTTATCTACTCACAATTTAGTTTTTAAATTAGTATCTGAACTAGCACTTATCTGAAGGTCATCTGGCGGTAACCGAAGCTTGAAGATTTTTTGTGGCTTAGAAATCCGAAAAAATCGTCTTTTGGTTACCTGTTATATGTAGATTCCTATACTTTTACGTCTGAATCAGAAGCAAATGTCAGTTTAACCAAACACAGCAAATCTCTAATCTATTTTTCTTTCAATTTCCAGGAATGGGAAGATGAAAAGCTGTCGTGGGACCCAGAGGAGTACGGTTTGAACAACACTCGTATCCCTTGCCAAATGATTTGGCTACCCGATGTTCTGTTATATAACAGGTAATACTCTAAACCCTTCATTTTATAGAAGAAAATTTAGTTGTTTTTTTTTTATACAGCATGTACATAATGAGAATAATAAAGGCATGTATCATAAGCATTTTCATGAATTTCCAACGATCAGTCCAGTCTGGCACAAGGCAATGATTGTCGGGTACTCTGTGTTGATCATACTAACTCATATATATATAAACATATATACACATTTGTACACACATAGCTCAATGTTAAGAGCATCACTACGTTGAAGCGGCCACCCTATCGGTGGCAGGTTTGATTCCTACAGCAGCCCTATTCTCTCCAATTGTTTATTCTATTTACACTGTCTAAATTGTTATGATATAAATTAAGTAATGATGGGAGATAATTTCAAAAGATTCTATATAATATAACGCAATTTATAATTCATCCTGTCGGATCACATATATCCATTCCTTTGTATATATATATATATATATATATATATATCCTTACCATTTTCCTATAGAAAATCAATTAATACATTACTTTTGGACTGTTCCATATTCATGTACAGAGTTTCAATGCTGTAGAGTTTGGTCATCAATAATACCTTATGATAAAAGTGTTGATGGTGTAATGCTCTACTAGAAATTATAAAATCCTACCTGGTTTAAAACAAAATTAACACTTAATTTTAAAAAAACAAACTGATAGGGATATACTCATTTATAGGCGTTATTGTATATGCAGTCGCATACGAGTAGATAGAAACTTATTAAATGAAAGGATCTTTAGAAATTCCATGATTCCCTTCTGCGATGTAGGAATTCGACACAACGTAATTCCTATGTTTAACCAATTGAGAACAGGACAAATGGCATTATTTTCCTCTTTCCAATAAAGTCTTATTGCAAAAATTCAATATTGATAGTAATAGCTATTTTCCAAATCAACATTCCGTGCCAAAAATATCAATTCTTTTTTCTCTTCTTTGTCGCTTTCCTTCCCTAGACTTCAACTCTTTTACTTATGTCAATGACCCGGCTTTATCTACAATAGCAACCCAACATTTCCATGGAGAAATAAATTCTCGTTCATTTAGAGAGGTAGACACCGTCAGGGCGAGTTATCTAAGGAATATTTACTGATTTGATATACCCCTACCCCTTCGGCATGGACGACAGAATGAGAACCATCTACCCCGTGGAATTGATAAAGGATTCGGTTCGATATTCCCTGAGGGTTACCGATTACGATAGATTCCTAGGAAAGGCCGCAGGCCACAGCAGCTGAAACGTTATGGCGAGCATAATGGGGGACACTGGTTTGAATTATTCAGTAAATAGTAGGAACCCAAAATTATGTTAAGCAAAATAATGATTAGCTAATATATCAGATAATCTCAAGAAGGCAATACCGCCTAAGGCGACCAGAATTGAGCTAGGGTTGGGGTCAAGATGGTCACATACAAACAGACCGTAATTTGAAATGGGCAATGTTTCGTTCTATTCAGTAAAGTCTCGAAAGAGAAAGCTACAAAATATTTATTTTGAAGAAAAGTTTTAATTTTAAATTTCCGTTACTGTTAGCGTTTTATTTCATTACGCAAGCATGTGTAGGTTGTACTGAAGCTCCAAACATCTACTTTTAACAATTTATCATTAAATCTACCTCGGTTAGACAAGATGCAACGTTTGTTGTACAAGTACGAGGAAAGCGTGTTTCCATCGTAGCACAAAAAATCGTTGAGAAACTATTATTAATTGAACAGTTTGTTAATTTCACAAGAACAGCTTCCAGAGAATTAAGAATGACAACAGCATGCGAAAACAAAAGCCGGACAAAGATTCGAAGAGATAAAATGAGTAGTTGAAATTCTGATAAAAGTAGAAAAAGTTGGTCGTTCATTCTTCCATCCTACATGGACATTGACCTGCTAGCTACTTCACCAAGTCCCACTAACCCCCAAAACCTGCTGATAATACCAACCTTTGTTTCATTGCCTACTACTTGAGGTGTCTTGGTTTGAAAAGTCAACCAATTAGAAGAGAAAGCCACTTTAAAGTTGTACGCTGGTTGGCTAGACGAATCAAAACTCTCCATAAGGGAGACCACGATTGGCCGGCCGACCCCACAATCAATTCCCGGTTAAAACTAATGGTCCCCTTTGTTCGAAGTAAGAACACGTGTTCTGCTACACAATACACGAAAGAAATAATGTTTCTTTGGGAAAATGAAGTGTCATGCAACTTGATGTGAATATTTTTGGAGCTAGTGTCATGAGACAACGTAAAGTTGGGCAGCGAGGTGATTCATCTTATTTTTGTTGATTTTCATTTCAATGCAGAGGTCAATTTTAAAAATTTATGACCGTTAAGTAATGTAACAATATAACGATAAGATTTCTTTGAACCTGGGATCACTCTCGAATTCGAAACAATTTCAAAAAGACATCTCAATTAACAACTCTGAGCTCGAAACATGGAAATGATTTGTTTTAAAACTAAATATTGTCAACACTGGAATTGCAAATTCGAAATAAAAAAACATAATAATTGGCAACCCTGGCCCCGACTAGTCGAATGATGGTAATAGGATGTCCAGGAATCTGAAGTGTCTATCGCAGCTTCTGATTGGTCGGATGATGACAGGATATCCTGGAGTCCGTTGCCGCCACTGATTGGTGGGTTTGACAGAACAAAGAAAGAGGAAATGCTATTTATTCGGACAGACAGTCCAAAATAGAGACCAGAGATACGGAGACTGACAGATCCACCCGAACCCGAGGTATATTTTTCTACAAATCGTGTTTGCCTTGGAAGCTAGAAAATTGTCTATTTATACCTAGAAGTAGCGATGCAATTGTGTTGAGTTGCCCACAGTCAGACAGGCTCTAGTTATAATAGAATACAATATCAAAGCTCATCGGAGACGACTCCTTTATTACCTATGCATAGTGCTTGCTTAACGGTCTTAGAATGTAGAAATGAGCAGAGAGTTTCGATTAAAAGCAACAACAAAAAAAAATGAAAAGAAGAACTAGTCATGGAAATGGTAATGGACACCTTCCGACTATCCGTACTATCGGGTGTAAACAGGTAAATAATAGAAGAAAAGAAATACTACTCAAAAATTAATTAGTAATGATAGTAATATATCTGATAATTTCGGGTAACTTGAGACTATTCCAACTATTACTACTGATAGATGTGAATAAGCAACAAAAATGAAAAAGAAAGGTTAACGAGTCGAATTGTATATCTAAGACAATACTTCATCGAAGAAATCCGGACAAGATTGAAACTAACAATTTAGACTTCTTTATAGCTTCAATAAATATATTCTGTATTCTAATTTTGTTTAAAATTTTGCTGAAACGTGATTTCTAACCCCTTAAGGGTATTAACTTTTTGTACCCAACAGAATTATCAACTGACCAATGGGAAGAAGGATAACTCTTGATGGACCTGTTAATATATTTTGCATAAACTTAGGCAGCTTAAATATATTTTGCCCAAGGTCAATGCACTGTTGTTTGAAAATCTTACGAATCACCAGATGAGAGTTGATATTTACTTAGCTTTACGTACCATGGGAGTGGGAGTGACGCGACAGCTACCGGCGTTGATGATGGAATTGGTGAGCTGAGTTCAAGTTTTGACCAATGCAGTCTACTTTTGTACTGATGTTCTTTATCTCCCTCGCCCCCAAGAATGGCTCAATGGACTGTAAATATCCCAGATCTTATGGAGAATAAACACTCCAAATTTGATTTGAATCATTAGGTCAAATCCTGACTCGATACTGCGTGGTACGTCAGCATTATTTGTGAAAAGTTAACAAACAAATTCCACGTAAAAATTTGTATCTGATTTTTTCAATAAAGAATTAAATTAAAAGTTAGTTATAACTTTTTCAAAACTGTATTTAATGTAATCAAAACAAGAATAACAACATCAAAACTACAAAAATGGCCAAGAAAATCTAATATTCGACTTTTTTTTTAAAAGTCATTTTTGTGTTTTCTCTCCGGAAATTTGTCAGTTTTGAGAAACACTGATTTAATTAGTTTTTCTTATTATATTAAAATAACATTGTTTACGCTTCATCAAATGAATAATCGATAACTAAAATTAAAAATGAAATTATGTCCACGTGTTTGAATAAAATGTTAAGAGAAAGAAAAACTAATAGAACCTTTTGTTTCTCAGATTTGCTGATACAACGTGTGTACACGGATAATAAAAACGCAGACAAATTATGAATTTGAGAATTTTATATCGATTTGTCCTTGTTAGTTGGAGACTAACACGTCTTTATTGCCGGAAAAAAATCCATAAAGGTGGGGGCATCCATTTCCAGGTGAAATGTGTGTTTATGACGACGTACACACTGGGTATCTGCAAATCTTTAAAGGGGTTTCATCAGTTTTTCTTTCTTGGCCATTCTTTATAATCAAAAAAAGATTTGATTTTGTTATCTTAGTTTAGATTGAATCAAATCAAATTTTGATGAATTATAAATATTTTTTATTTATTCCTTATTTAAAAATAAAAAAGATTCAGTCGAATATTTTACGTGGAATTAGTTTGTTCACAAAAAGAATGCTAACGTACCACGAGACATATGTTGTCAGGTCAAGATTTGACCTGTTGTTTTAAATCGAATTTGGAATGCCTATTCTCAGTAGCGGCGTTAGGTTCCTGCAAATTGTTAAATCTGCACCTCCTCACAATATTTAAGCAGTCTTTTGGGGACTTAGAACTCTACTTTTAAAAATAAGATGCGGTTGCACTCAGATTTGTTTGATAAATTGTATTCAGAACAAAAATATTGAACAGTTTGAAAAATAATGAAAAACGAATTAGATCAAGTACAATCTTTTACTATAAATTTTATGGGAATAAAGTTTTGGCAACTACCACGGACTTTTTACAAAAATCGATTTTTGTCGATAAAAATGTCTGAAACTTGTAATTTGTACTAATCTTTGTTATTCAGAGGAAGAAAGGTTGTAGATTATCCACTAATTCTCTGGCGCAGACAATATATACCAGGAGATAATTTTGGCTAAATTGAAGGACTCATACCCACAAATAATGATCAATTTTTGTGCGATAATGTAGGATATAGTAAAAAAAAAAGATAAGTATCATACAACTGGATAAATCAATTATTTGAGTAAACTAAATCGTTAACGGTGAAATATGAGAATTTGCACCGGGAAATTTAGCCCAATCTACAAACTCATTTCAAAATCTCACTAAGATATACAGTGATCTTTTGAAAATAAGTGAATTTTTTGATAACGTTTTCTGGGTGTATTCAATTTAGAATGCATTCTTTTTTCTGAAAAATTCATTTTTCAAGAAAAAATATTTTCAAAGTCGACCCCTTCGCTCAGATCATGCGAAAGTATTTTGTCTTCTATTTACAACTGATTTTAAACTAATTTCTGGCTATCATAATCTAAATTGAACTCTCAAAGAAAATATTTGAATTTTGCAATAGAGCGTTAACTAAGTTTATATTAAAGTTACTGTGAGTCAATTTTTTATCTTTAACTTGACTTCTTTTTCGAAACTTTGCAGTGGTGAACGAGTCGATTAACTGTCTCATTTCCTATACTTGAATAGAAAGTCTCCAGAGTCGTTTAGAAGAGAGTTTTTTAATCAACTTCAACTTGAAAATTATCTCTTGGTTTCTACACTCGAAACGTGCTGAGTTATAAACAGAATATTAGCTGTACAAACATCTGTGAAGTTGGCAAACAAGGTCGAATTTTCACAAATAATTGGTTTGACCAGTTGTATAATACTTTCCACTTTATCATATCTCACTACACCGAAAATTGATAATTTCTTGCGGGAATGAGTCCTTAAATCATCGTTGTACTCAGCATTTAAAAGTTTTCATAATTTGTAGAGTTAATCTTTGTCAACCTGTCAAAAACCTTACAGTATTGAACTTTGAATTTTTAAATAACGCACAGGAAAGATTCAACGCGTTCATGTAACCAAGGATATAAACTGGGACAGGTCGTGTTTGGTTACACGGTACAACAGAGAGAAATCCAGCAGAGAGAAATCCCAGGTCAGCTGTGAGAGGTTACTAAGGGTATTAGTACAAAATGAACACGAACTACCCCTGACAAAAACCGAAACATCGATTTCATTGTCCGTGCCGCTAACTGTTAAGCCAAACCTTCCGTACATCTGATGTACTAATTCTATCATTTATTCATTACACAAATGAATTCCCAACCACCATAAATGTAGCAGAGCTTATAAACTAAAGAATATATAACATTATCAAATATAATTATTCAAAAGACATAGATGTTTTATCAAAAATTATCTAAAAGAATACATCTTTCATCTCTAAAAATACCAGCACAAAACATGGGCATCGTTGGTCCAAAAAGACTAAATAGCTCAAAAGACTTTCTTTGATGGAGCAGAAAAAAGGTTTTTAGATGGTACTTACTTGTGTACTAATGCGAATTTTTATGGTTGTAGCCCCCAAAATGTAACTAGGACCACTGGAAGACCCACACGCAGACGAGCCTTGAGAGGAGAATCTGTTGCCCCGTTAGCTGACTGGTCAGGCGATTCGTGAGGCTACGGTGATAGGATATATATATATAGATAGATAGATAGATAGATAGATATGAACAGGTATAGATAGATAGATCGATAGATAGATAGATAGATAGATAGATAGATATGAACAGGCAGATAGATATGAACAGGTTTACATGGATACAAGTCGATACAGATAGTGAAAAGATCGAGACAGATATATAGATAGATATGAAGATGCAGATAGATAGATAGATAGATTGATAGATAGATAGATAGATAGATACATACATACATACATACATACATACATATGTTTATATAGATAAAAACTACCTCTGGCAGATAGATAGATAGATCAGATCAGTCTTAGCTGGAATTGAACGCTACCATAAACGGATGTGTGTACTAATCAATTTTTCATCTCCTTCTCTACCTTCCTTCATCAATCTCTAAAATTTCGAATTCATTCTCCTCTTTCCGACTTGAATTTTATCTCATCATTAGGAAAGCTATTTTTTTGCAATTGATGTGTCTCAAGTTGTTCAAAACAATCATTGAATTTGGTCGTAAAATTTTCTATAAAACATTATCTGCCTATCTATCAGCCCGTCTGTGTATTCTTCTCAGTTTACAAGTACATATCAATTATCTAGCTCTTCTGATTCTGTCACATCTGTCTGTATCTGTTGACGTCTATTTTTCTACACCTCTATGTCCATGAAGCTAGCAACCTTACTCTATTCATATATATATATATATATATATATGAATCAACTCTTTTTAATCTATTTCTCTCCCCACTTCCATCCATCTTTCAAAGGTCTCGTCCTTATTTACTTCATCTCATCGATAAAGCTCTTTCTCGGAGTTGGCTTATGCAAGCTGTTCCGATCTATCCATCAATTGGATCGGGAAATTCTCTGCAGATTTTAATCAGTCAACGGATAACTCTTTTGAAGCCTGTTTCGGCCTCCCGACCTCTCATCCTCTCTCGCTACGCAAACAAGACTTGTTAGGGCCTCCACGCACGAAGTGATTTGCAAGTGTACGTACCCTTTTAATCGAATCATTTGCAAGTGACGCTGTCGTAATCAGTAAACGAAACTAAAGACATCTCCGGAAATTAATCTTATGTAACATCAGTTCGCTAATGAGGCGTCCCTGGCTCCTGTGCTCCCAAAACGGGGCAATCCTTTGCCTTGACAAAATGACCACGTTGTCGATGATGTTCAGATCAAAAATAGCTGAACATTCCCGAATAGAGGAGCACCCGGCAAGCGTTTTACTTCATCATTGAAGCTTTACCGTTTCATATTCGTTCGTTTTAATCGGAACTCAGACAAAGGAACACAGTGAAACTCGGGCAAGTTTGATGACGTATATACAAGTATATGCAGTACAGCCCAGATAAAGAGAAAACACATAACGTGTATAACACCATAATTGATAATAAAGTATTCAAAGAAAATTGACCCCTAAAACAATCAAAATCTCCCCCAACCACGCAGCTGCAGAAATAGCCTATACTACAATTACCTCAAACAAACCAGTACCTTAACCAAATCCATTACCAAAAGTACCTAAAAT